>CAHIKZ030000046.1:1197500-1470000 GCA_903632075.3 Acanthosepion pharaonis | reverse complement strand
GATATATTGAAATTCAATTTTCATCTTTGATAATGACTTGTGTAAGCCGGAAGCTTAGATAGATTTTAAACATGTATCAATATGGTGATTTCCTTTCATCTTTCAATGATAACATTATTAAGCTTATCAGACAATATGAAAGGAAAATAAATAGACAAAACCTGCATCAAAATATATATATATATATATATATATATATAAAAATATATAAAACCTAGTGAGCCAGACAAACCTACCTAGGTTTCATCAGGGAAAGTCAGCTAAAGACGCAAAGGGAAACGCTTATTTATAGGCGATAGCCAAAATTATCTCATGTGACCAAAAAAAAGAAACACAACACAACCACAAAACCACCTTTTTAAAGATTTATTCAACAAAATTAAAATACGGACTTTAAGGTGGAATGACAAATAAACGGGAACATACGTCTTAATTTAGTAACCACGATTTTTTATGTCGACATGTTAAGAATTTCAGTTTTGGAGTTTAATTGCTGGTTAGGTTGATTATATAAAGCTATGTCTAATTTCTTCTCTGTACATAATTTACAAAATTTTTGGCCTGCTTTATATTTCGGGCATTTTTTTAATATTTCCCATTTAAGGATGGGGTCTTTATTAACTTCTTGTCTGGTTTTCCATACATAGGTGGATAATGTGGTACTATGTTTAGTTTTTTCTGTTTTTAAAACTACTCGTGATTATTGGCAAATCAAAAATTCGGGCGTTTTACGAAACTAGTATAGTTATCTATATTTGTATTTATATATATATATATATATATATATATATATATATTTATTAAAGACATTTTTATGTTTAACGTTGTTATTTATAGATACAAGTATTTAAGCAAATGCTCTGTTTATGATAAACAGTATTAAATAACATTTACCGCCTGAATGTCCGAGAAATTTTCATAGAAAATATTCGTTCTTTTGACAGGATTTGAACCTGCATCCTATACGGAACCGTCATTTACGCTTGACGTGCCTTTAACCGCTAAACACAAAGAACCTTTTTCGGTAGACAAGGTCGAATTTACTGCTTATAAATTTCAATCTTCCATGAATCTCGTACATTCATAACTGTTTGGCGATCAAATGTAAACAAATGACGTCATATATTATGAAATGGACAAGGTCCGAAATTTATTTATTAAAGACATTTTTATGTTTAACGTTATTATTTATATATTAAATATATAAAATGTCTTTTAATAAATAAATTGTCGGACCTTTTGTCCATTTCTTAATAAATATATATATATATATATATATATATATATATATATATATATATATATATATATATTTTCCTTTGTTCATTTTCTTTTCCTTCCTTGTTTTTTCTTTTCCCAATTACTAATCACATTATTTTTTTTTTCTCAAATTTCTTTAAGACCTATTACCTCCCTTCTAACGTCAATTGACCCTGGTAAAAAATGATTGACCAAATGATCATTCTTCACTGTCTACTGCCCGCTGATCACTTTTTGATCATTAATAACAGCCTCTGCCCCCCTTTTTATTTTATTTTATTTCTTTTTTCCTACTGTGGAATTTAAGCGCCCGTCTCTTTCCAAGTCAGTACTAGAAATCAAAGCCAAATGCTGGTTGAGACATTCATGTCTGGCCCTTCCATTAAGTGGCTATTATGTACCTGGCCATTATCAGCCACACCTGTAGTTGCAAAATACTTTTTTGGCCTATATCATTAAGTAGTAATGTTATCCAACACTGCCCAGGTAAAATAGCTTCCAAAATTATCATTAACAGTTGAAACTTACTCTACAGGCCTATATATTCTATTCTCTATTGTTTGTTTGTCTGCCCATATCAATGTTTATCAACCTGAAGTTTTTACATGTTAACTTTGCTTCCAAAAATTGATTCAGCGATCACAACTTACTTTATGACCCATGGGTATATTAATGGTCCATATATGACTAGCTTCTTTTTTTTTTTTTCACCATTATTCCAGAAATATCCCTTTCCCAGAAAAAAAACTTTCAAAATTCTTATCTTTATCATAGCTTTGAGTAGCAAGATAAAAAACACCATTAAAATGTTTAAGAAATAAATTACAGAGCTAAAATATTAAAATTTTAAAAAATGAATTAATGCAAAAACAGTTATTTTTTATAAGAATCTCAACTTTTATTTAAGCATTTTGCTCAAATAATCTTGGATATTTTATATTGAAAGTTTTTTAATTTTCATGTTCAGAGTAACTTTCATCAGATTTTAAGAACTGTATTAATTGCATTCATTTTCTATAAAAAAGAATATTAGCATGTTCCAACTATTCACAATCAAAGAAGTGTTTAAAGTCTTTACCTATAATTTTTATTTTTTCTGACTCACATCATGATTTTCTGGGTTTATTAATTTTAAATTCTCTCTTGTACTTGCTCTGTCCATTGGTATTCAATGGTAGAATCTGTCCACGGTATTTATCTATTGTCTCAAGTCAACTCTTCATCTGTAGAATTTGTCAACGCCATTCACCTGTAGAATCTGTCGACGATGTTCATCTGTTTTGATTCTTCTCTTCCCCTGTAGAATCTGTTGGCATCGTTCATCTGTTGCCTCATGTCTTCTCTTCATCTGTGAGGACATTGTCCAGCATTCACTGCCATATAGGAGGATTGATATTACATAGCAATTCAGCACTCTTTTCATTGTTTCTCTTGCCTCACGTCTTCTCTTCATCTGTAAGGAAATTGTGTAGCATTCATTCCCATATAGATGGATTGATATTACATAGCAATTCAGCACTCTTTTCATTGTTTCTCTTGCCTCAAGTCTTCTCTTCATCTGTGAGGAAATTGTCCAGCATTCATTCCCATATAGACGGATTGATATTACATAGCAATTCAGCACTCTTTTCATTGTTTCTCTTGCCTCACGCTTCTTCATTCATCTGTAGACGGATTGATTTACATAGTTCAGCATTCATTCCTTGCCTCATATCTGTGAGGAAATTCGGCATTGAAGGATTGATATTACATAGCAGTTCAGCACTCTTTTCATTGTTTCTCTTGCCTCAAGTCTTCTCTTCATTTGTGAGGAAATTGTCCAGGATTCATTCCCATATAGAAGGATTGATATTACATAACAGTTCATCATTCTTTTCTTGGTTGCTAACAAAATTTTCCTTTTTGTATTTGCTTAGCTTCCAAAAAGCAACTTTCATTATTCCGGTGCACCTTTCGATTTCTGTGCCATATTTTCTCTCATCTGTTAAAATGCTTCCCAGATTGTTAAATTTCTGCACTTGCTTGATATTGGCATCTCCAATTTACACCTTATTTGGATCTTAACACTCGTGCTACCAACCATACATTCTTTCTTCTTAAAACAGATGGTTGGCAGGAAGATAGGCTTGTCTATACTTGTTCAAATTTGTATATCAATCTTGTGAAAGTTTTATTTAAATGTCATCATTTATAAACTTCAATAGATGACAGGTTTAAGCATAGTTCATCAAAATACAATGTATTACGACTGTTAGAATGATGAAAATAACTTTTAACCTTTCTTTTTTTTTTTTCTTGCTTTTTTTTTCTTTTTTTTTTCTTTTTTTTTTTTTTTTTTTTTGCTTTTTTTTTTCTTTTTTTTTTTTTTTTTCTTCTTTTTTCTTTTTCTTTTTTTCTTCTTTTTTTTTGCTTTTTTTCTTTTTTTTTCTTTTTTTTTCTTTTTTTTTTTTCTTTTTTTTTTTTTTTCTTTTTTTTTTTTCTTGCTTTTTTCTTGCTTTTTTCTTCTTTTTTTTTTTTCTTCTTTTTTTTTCTTTTTTTTTTTTTTGCTTTTTTTTTTTTTTTTTTTTTTTTTTTTTTTTTTTTTTCTTTTTTTTTTTTTTTTTGCTTTTTTCTTCTTTTTTTTCTTTTTTTTTCTTTTTTTTTTTTTTTTTTTTTCTTGCTTTTTTTCTTTTTTTTTTTTCTTTTTTTTTTCTTGCTTTTTTCTTCTTTTTTTTTCTTGCTTTTTCTTTTTTTTTCTTGCTTTTTTCTTCTTTTTTTTTCTTGCTTTTTTTTTTTTTTTTTTTTCTTTTTTTTTTTTTTTTTTTTTTTTTTTTTTTTTTTTTTTTTTTTTTTTTTTTTTTTGTAATCATTTCACCCCAGTCAGGGCAATTAAGGACAAAATATAAGAGGTTACTGAGTGTTATAGAATATGAGAAAAAAAAAACAACTATTGAGGCAAGAGAACAAAAAAACAGATGATCAAGATAACAGTTGATATTGCATTTTAATTTTTGAAGGTCAAAAATGAGTGCTTGGCAGTTCAGTTTAGAATTGAACTAGCTCAACTACTCACCTACAGTGCACAATGAGTGCAGATGGTAATAAAATGGTGCTTGATGTACAATAACAGACTTAAAATTTATACTAATAAATAAAAATTTTGAAGCTTCTATCTCTATCTATCTCTATCTCTATCTATCTCTATCTCTATCTCTCTCTATCTATCTCTATCTATCTCTATCTATCTCTATCTCTATCTATCTATCTATCTATCATTCTCAAAATATGTTTTTGTGATTGGATGTTTTTATGTTTCCACAATTTTCATCTGATTTTGATGAAATTTTTCCTGTTTGATAATTCTTCAGTGCTGGTTTTGAGTCCAAATTGTTGGTGACAATGGCTCTCCACTACTTCCTGTCCATTATAACTCTCAGCAACATCTTACTATTTACTATCTGTTTTTGGATATATATCTTTCATGAAAACTTTAATAAAAATAAATAGTTTAAATTATTACAATAATATTATCTATATCTATAATTCTCAAAATGTGTGTGATTGGATGCTGTTTATGTATTTCCAGTTTTCATCCGAACGTTTCTGTGTAAGAGGCTGTAAATGATAATCAAAGGACTCAACGGCTGAGGAGAAATGCCTCTTCAATTGCTGCTGTGTGTGAAGCTGAAACAAGATTGAGAATGCAAAAACGGCCCTTTTCAGGGCCACCCCACATTCAAATTGTTAACCCCCCATTTGGGGATGTGCCTCAGTTTCACCCAATTGTTGTTACTAATATTGAATTTCGGGTGGGCGGACTTCAAACTTAAACTGCACCAATTGAATGGCAAAAGTTCCCAGTAATGAAAGATCTGGTTGAAGATGGGTTATATACTGCTTATCTATCTATCTATCATCTATATATATATATATATATATATATATAGAGAGAGAGAGAGGATTAATACAAATATAAAATTTGTCACTTAGTTGATTGAGATGTTACCTTCAGCCTCTTGACTCTGTAGTTTCCTAGACTGACCCTCCAGCAATCACTCCATCCATTCGTCTGGGGATATCAGCAATCAACTGTTTATTTTCTCGTTTTTCTTTTATATTGAAGTTAAACAATAATTTATGCACTTTTCGTTGGTGCAAGGTTGTTCTTTTTGTTCTTTCATTGTGGGTGTGCGGATTGAGCAAAACCATTTACATTTTTCAGAATTGATAACAGAAATTATGCATAGTTTCATGAAGCCTTCAAACAGCCTTCCTCAGATTTTGAATTCAGAATATTCCTTCTTCTAGGCTGGCTGCCACTCAAGGCAAGAAAACTTTATCTGCCTTGCTAGTTAACCTATAACAGAAGATGGATCATGACCTTTCAAAGTGAATGAAACAGAATTTGAATCTCTCTCACACACACACACACACACATATATATATATATATATATATATATATATAATAAATTCCAATAACCAAAAAATACTATTCTTAAAAGAGTGTTCAATACAGAGTAGAGCAAATATATTTGAAAATTATAACATAAATTTGTTATAAAATCACTACAAAAATAGCCATTTTGTTCCAACACTTCTGGTGTTTTCTCAAGTGACTGTGTTGCATGTAGGTGTGTGTGTGTATATATATATATATATATATATATATATATATATAATGAGATGGTCTAAGTCCGACAAATTATTTCAATATATTTTCTGTTTGTATGTTATTTTTATAGATACAAATATTTAAGTAAATGCTCTGTTTATAATAAACAGTACTAACAACATAGATAGTATTAACATTTACCAGCCTGAATATCCAAGAAATTTAATAGAAAATCTGTCCTCCAACAGGAATCAAACATGTATCCTATACAGAACTGCCATGTAGCCTGACGTGCTATACCATTTTGAGAGAAATCATGGGATGTTTGGAGTTTAAAAACAGTAATTTGACTTTGCTAACCTAATGCTTCCTCTGTAGCTAAATGGTACAGCATGTCAGGCTATATGACAGTTGTGTGTAGGACTCAGGTTCAATTCTTGTATGAGGACACACATTTTTTATGAAATTTCTTGAACATTCAGGCCGATAATTGTTAATACTATTTATTATAAACAAAGCATTTACTTAAATATTTAAAAAAAAAATAACACATTATATATATATATATATATATATATATATGGAGAGATAGATATATTTAGTTGGATTGATGTGAGTTAGTGGCCCTGGGTTTCACGCTATTTGCAATCATCAGCTGATGATCAAAATAGCGTGAAACCCAGGGCTTCAAACTCACATCAATTAGCTAAATATGTATCACTATCACTGATATTGAGCACTGCACATATATAATATATAAATTTGCATATATATATATATATATATATATATATATATATATATATATATATATAGCATCTGGTACCAGTATTAATCTTACTTTATTCAACAATAGAAAAAAATATGTGCTAACAGTTCCTTTTTAAAACAAGAGGGCACCAACTTGAATTCCATCCACATTTCTTTCACGGCTCTGAACAAATGCTACTATCAGGCCATATCCATCTAAAAAAAAAAAAAAAAACAACTATGAAAAGAAATTAACAGCAAACACTTTGAAAATGGCTGAAGAAGTGGCTAAAAGCACTGGAGACAATAAACACTACCAACAATTTTTACACTTCATTGCCCCCATCAAAAGGAAAAAACCAATTTAAGAATACTAGAAAAACACAATAAAAATTAATAAAATTTTCCTTATTTGTTATATTTTGAAAGAAAGGTTGCTGCCCAAATACATTTTATATAGTACAACTCCCCAAATACAAACATAGCATAATCAAGACTTCCTCAAATTTGAACTCATTGTAAAGTTTGAATTTTTGTATTGACTTGAATATGATTTTCTTCCTCAAGTCGGAACAGTACCCTCAATACCAAACATTTCGGATGTACTGTATATCATGTATTTCAGTTTTCCTTTACAGATTGTAATTGTTTTTCAAATAAGATTTTTCATAAATTTTTCAGACATTTCATAAAGTGTCTTAGTTTTTCACAAATTACAATATTTGTTAAGCACAAAATTTTTTTTCATTACTATTGGTTGTCAATTATTTTTTGTACATTTATGAATTCAATCTACACTTTACATAAAATGAACCAACATTACAACAATTTATTCTAAACTTTATAACTTAATAAAATTTTAAACACACCATATCAACCTTTTTTTCCTTGAATCTGAACATTACCCTCAATACTGAACATCTCAGATGTTTCGGTTTAGATTGATATATATATATATATATATATATATATATATATATATATAATTATTTACATTGAAAATATTTTGTTTATTTTCCCAAGTTTACCAGTTTCCCAAAAAAAACTCTGAAAGAAAATTTTGGTATTTTTCTTACTCAATTTTCTAAATCTACTAAAAAATTAATTCACGAACTTGAAAGGATCACAACAAAAACTAATTGATATATGTCTAAATCATTTAACCAGACCTGTTCAAATGAAAATATGCTGCCTAAATATATATATATATATATATATATATATATATATATATATATATATGTGTGTGTAATATTTATGTTGATTCTTTGTCTCCACACTAAACGGAAATTCTGTTGATATTATCACTCGGGCAAATTCTCTCACATTAGGCCTCTCTTCCTTATGTTGTAATTACTCGTGAACAGAACTCCTTGTTCCCCACTTGCATTTAATCTCTATGCTGCCATGATTCATTTTCTTTGCCGGTCAATTGACATATGGCTTGTTTCAGATTTCACAGCTCCCTTGTGCGTGTGTCTTGGTTGATCTCTCGTTGGTACAGAAAGAAAAAAAATAAGAAATCTACTCCTCTTCGAGGACAGAGTTAAATTCTTTCTCGTTCTTATTCATTTGCAGAGGATTGACAGGTACAACTGCAGGGTTAGATTGACAATTTCATTTTCTTTTTAGTCCTTTTATTTTCTCAGCCCATCAAAAATATTGGAGGTGGGGTGTTATTCAGTCTTTTTTTTTTTTTTTGCTATTTCTTTTTGTTTTTTGTCCTGAATTGTTTTTTTGTTTTTTTGTTTCTTGTGTTGTTTTTTTGTTTCTTGTGTGTTGTTTTTTTTTTTGTTGTTTTTTTGTTTCTTGTGTTATCTCTCTTAGCAATACACAATTTCCAAGGTGATTATTTCATAAATGCTGATGTTGTCAAAAATAAATAAATGCAATGAATACATTAAGCAAAAAAAAAATTCTTTGAATTATTTTATATTTTATTTATTGGGAGATTGAAAATCCAGATTTTAAGTACATTTTCTATAGTAAAATCCTGATCACTAACAATCTCTTTCTTCCTGATTTCAAATGCATTCCTATACTATGATCATTAACCTTAGATTTACATAATGCATATAATAGCTCTATTCCATCAGTAATGCTTGCATTCATTCCCGACCACTGACAATCCCTTCCTTCCTCATTTTCAATGCATTCCTACAGTAAAACATTAGCCATGCATTTACATTATATCCTCAATACCTGAGTGCTGATAATTTTTATGCTAAAAAAAAAGAAATGGAGGATTGACCTGTGTGAAATTTTCACTGTTTTTTTTCTAATCCTATTTGTAACCTAAAGTTACTTTGTAGTCTTTGTTTAGTGCTTGTTTAAACTGCCCACACTGAAGAAGAGGCCAGTCATAATGTGTGTCCTAAATAGTTTCCGTCAATTGGTTAGAGTTATTGTTAGCTCCTGTTTGGGACGAGGATAGTGAGTGTTTGGGAATGAAGTCATTAGCCCACTTAATCTGTAAGTATCAGCAACATTACAGCTGACATTTTGACCCAGGCTGCTTATTATTGAGCTGGGTAGATTTGGGGGTTGTTTGGGACAATTATTTTTTTTTTTCTTATCCACCCATTTCTCACCTAGCCAATTATTTTTATTTTGCCCATTTATTTCAGTTGCTTTCTTTTCACTTTTCACAAGCTGTGTATTTCTCCAATTGATGCTCCCTCTGTTTCTTTTCTTCGGCCTCCTTGCGCTCTCCCTCTTTGGCCTCCTCCTTGCGCTCTCCCTCTTTGGCCTCTTCCCCTTTGCCTTCTTGCTCTCTTTCCCCTCGGCCTCTTCCCCCCCTTTGCCTTCTTGCTCTCTTTCCCCTCGGCCTCTTCCCCCCTTTGCCTTCTTGCTCTCTTTCCCCTCGGCCTCTTCCCCCCTTTGCCTTCTTGCTCTCTTTCCCCTCGGCCTCTTCCCCCCCCTTTTTCTTGCTCTCTTTCCCCTCGGCCTCTTCCCCCCCCTTTGCCTTCTTGCTCTCTTTTCCCTCGGCCTCTTCCCCCCCCTTTGCCTTCTTGCTCTCTTTCCCTCTTCCTCTTCCCCCCTTTGCCTTCTTGCTCTCTTTCCCCTCGTCCTTCCCCCCCCCCTTTGCCTTCTTGCTCTCTTTCCCCTCAGCCTCTTCCCCCCTTGCTCTTCTTTCCTCTTTCGGCCTCTTCCCCCCTTTGCCTTCTTTGCTCTCTTTCCCCTCCCTCTTCCCCCCCCCTTGCCTTCTTGCTCTCTTTCCCCCTTGCCTCTCCCCCCCTTTGCCTTCTTGCTCTCTTTCCCTCGGCCTCTTCCCCCCCTTTGCCTGCTCTCTTTCCCCTCGGCCTCTTCCCCCTTTGCCTTCTTGCCTCTTTCCCCTCGGCCTCTTCCCCCCTTTGCCTTCTTGCTCTCTTTCCCCTCGGCCTCTTGCTCTTGATGCAAATGAGATCGAACTTTTATTGTCAATAACTCCAAAATGGTAGATTTCTGCAAACTTTTACTGTTATTTTCGAAATAAGAAAGTAAATTTACACTGAAATGGAAATTTTCAGGAAGCTTTAATTACAGTTGGTGTGCATGGCTTCAGCTGCAAATTACCCTTACCTAGTCTCCTTACAGTTTACATTATTTATGAACCAAGTTTTATGAAATTGGCTTGATTTAATAAAAAAAATTTTTTTTTGTTTTTTTTTTTTAAATGGTTTTAGTTGGGGGAGGGGGATCAAAAATTTTGTCTTTTGTTTTATCCATAGTGACGGAAGTGGAAGCAGTTTGTCATTTCAGAAATCCAAATTTTATCAATTAGACTTTTTTTTCAAAAATGTTATTTAATAATTTCACTAAAGTGACCAAAAGATAATGTAGCTTTTTGTCTCTAGAAGACGACTTTTTTGTAGGTTTTGCCACTTTCACTTAATTCTTATTTAGAATTGTAGAATTCTTTACAAAGGTTGTCCCAGAAACTCATCAATTTAGATTAATTCCCTAAAAAATTTGAAATGGAAACAGTCCCTTTAATTAGACAGTTACTGTTGCAACCTAGGGAAGTTTACTGAATAGAATAATCACATGAAGGTTGATAATGAACGATAATACTTAGGACAAGAACAACACATATAAGATTTGCCAGCAGCATGTATAAGAAGTAGTCAAGTGCTAAGAGTGAGTGAAGTGAATTCCACAATGAATCTCCAACTGCAGACCAACATACAGTATTTACTACTGTATTTATATGAATGGGGACATACCCATTATTGTCTGTAGGTATGCCACAGCAGTTACGAGAGATGATGAACCAATTCAGAATTGATTAGAGCCTCTAGGAGTTTCCCAAATGAGGCAGAAAGCTAATAGGCCGATAGTTGTATGGGTTCACTAGTGTTCTTAAAAACTGGAGCAACAATGACTTGCAGGAAGCATTTATTATACAGTTTAGAGAGAACAGGTGCTAGTTAAGGAGCACGCTTTTTAATGACTATTACAGTGATGCCATCAGGTTCAATTTCAAAAAGCCAAATTTTACGAATTAAACTTTTTTTTTTTAAAATGTTATTTAATAATTTCAGATATGAGCATTTGAGAGAAATGATGGTAAATTTGTAGTTTAAAAACTGTAAATTGACTTTGCTAACCAGATGCTTCCTCTGCTGCTAAATAGTATAGCACATCAAGCTATATGACAGTTCTGTGAAGAATACAGGTTTTAATCCTGTTGGAGGAAACATATTTTCTATGAAATTTCTAAGGCATTTAGGCTGGTAAATGTTAATACATTTTATCATAAACAGAACATTTACTTAAATATTTGTATCTATAAAAGAAAAAAACATAACCTATAATATATATATATATATATATATATATATTATATATATATATTCACATTATATTTGTTTCCTAATTTATTTTGTTGATAATTTTTTAAATGTTTAAATTAATGTCAAATGTTAACTGCCAAATATATCAATCTGTTTTTTTTTTTTTTTTTTTTTAAATTAATTGCAATATGCCCATATATGTTAATTTATTCTTCCTTTTTTTTCTTTCCCAACTTTTTTTTCCTCCCACCCCTGCTTCCACATTTGCTTTCTTATATCTTCTCTTTTTTTTCTCTTTGTCTCGTTTCCTGTGAGATGAATTATTAACTAGGTCAATGTTTGGTCCTTACGCACCTGCCTTACTCTTAAGTATTTTAATAAAAATAGATTTAAAATTATTCCTATCTCTCCCTTCCCTCTCTAATTTCAACCATATCTTTCATACCCCTCTCTCTATCACATTACAACAACTTAAAACTACCCCTGAAAAGTGTATAAAAATAATACTCAAATTTAAAACCATTTTTTTTTTTTTTTTTTTTTACCCTTGGAAATGTGATCTGATGAACCTGGGGAAATAAAATATAATCAATGAACCCTTAAAGTTGTCTGTTTTCTAATTTATATATATATATATATATATATATATA
The DNA here is from genome assembly GCA_903632075.3 of Acanthosepion pharaonis. Lineage (NCBI taxonomy): Eukaryota > Metazoa > Mollusca > Cephalopoda > Sepiida > Sepiidae > Acanthosepion > Acanthosepion pharaonis. Next base: position 1,457,972 of record CAHIKZ030000046.1, on the reverse strand, counting down.
TATATAGAGAGAGAGAGAGAGATTTTGAAAGATTTTAATAAGAGTGATATGTATTCGTTGCTTCGTTCTGATTGCTTTCTTGTAAGCCATCTTGGCTTGAAAGCAATTTCCCAAACTGAAAATTGAAAGCTTGAATAAAGAAAATATGGCTCCTAATCTCTCGACCTATAGACAATACCTTTACTGTTTAAAAACGGTGACATTTATCCAATTAATAAAAAAATGGAGATATTTATTCAAAATACACATAACCCCTAAATGGACATATACTACAATTTTAGGGGCATCTCAAGGCAGTGTAATGGTTAGCGAGCTTGTCTCGCTAGAACAATTACGACTGAGTAGTGAGTTCGATTCTCACCTGGATGCCCCCTACTTTCAACCTTGTGCCACATCTAACCTACGCTTGGAAAATCACCATATACTACAATTTTTAAAATTTAATCCTAAAATCTGCACGTCTTTTAAGCCTCTCTCAAATCAAAAATAGCTGGCTTTTATCTATGTCCCAATTCCAAACAATGAAATTGTTTTCTTTCTATGACACTAATATTGTCTAAAGACTATAACATATTTTATTATCAAGGTGGGATGTTTTAGTCATATGACCTTAGTGTTAATGAACTGGAGGTAATCCGCCAGCAAAATATCATAATTGGCCCATTTGAAGGAAACTTTTGTCCTCTTCATAAGAAAATCATGCTATCTGGAATATCCAGTACATACAGAGTTCATTGTAGCCAAAAATTTGCCTGTCAGATTTGCTTTTCTGCTGAATTTCTTGAGATATTTTATCAATTTACCTCAAGCAAGCCAGGAGAGCCATTAAAGGCACAAGGGGGCCCACTGGAAGTGAAAGAAAAGGAAAAGACTTCAGAAGCAACTCGTTACACAATAATAGTATAAATTTCAGAGTTTAGGCCGACCTTAGAAGTACAGAGTTGAAGTAGAATTTAGAAATAATCGGAAACTAAGTCCTAAGCAAGAAACCAGGAATAAACCTCTACTCCTGTTCAAAAGATGGGAGTGTGAAGTGGGCATTATAGAAATATAAAGAATTATAAGAGATTATAAAACAAGATTATTATAAAAGAATTATAATTATATATTGTAGGTAGGCCCAATATTTTAAAAATTCAGACCCCCCCCCCAAAAAAAAACCCTCCTCCCGTTTTCTTTTTAACTGATGCGGAGATACATGCTAGATTTTTGTTCAATCTAATTAAATTCAAAAATTTATTGCTTGGCCCCATATTCTTTTCGGACTGCATCCCGTCATGATATAGACAATAATGGCTCTCCACAACTTCCTATCTCATGTAGCTAATTATACGTGGAACTCAGTTTTAATCATATGTGGACTTGGTTGTTTAGAATTTAAATCTATGGAGCTTGAAACCATTGTCATGTAATCTGAAAAATATTTAAAAAAATTTTTTTTTTTTTTTTTTTTTTATTTTGTCAGTGGGTTATGATGATGCTTTTATTTATAAAAGAAAAAAAATGTCCTGTAGGTTGTTGAAAGAATTTAACTAAGTACTTTTTGTTTCTTTTCCAGGTTGGAATTATCAAGAAAACCTTGGAGAAATGTTTAGAGCTTAAAGTATTTGACTTGAAAGATCCCACTGCATTGATTGATGGTGGAGATGTCTTATTCACTGGTAAGGGATTCATTTAGAATCATCTTTTTTACTTTATCTTCTTTTTTTTTTTTTAACTTTATCTTCTTTTTTTTTTTACTTTTTTTACTTCATTTTTTTTTCTTTCTTTTTTTTTTTTCTTTTTTTATCTTCTTTCTTTATCTTCTTTCTTTATCTTCTTTCTTTATCTTTTTTCTTTACTTCTTTCTTTATCTTTTTTCTTTCTTTTCTTTCTTTCTTTTCTTTTTTCTTCTTTCTTTCTTTACTTCTTTCTTTCTTTCCTTCTTTCTTTCTTTTACTTCTTTCTTTCTTTACTTTTTCTTTCTTTTTCTTCTTTCTTTCTTTTACTTCTTTCTTTCTTTACTTCTTTCTTTCTTTACTTTTTCTTTCTTTTTACTTCTTTCTTTCTTTTACTTCTTTTACTTTATCTTCTTTCTTTTTTTCTTCTTTCTTTACTTTATCTTCTTTCTTTTACTTCTTTCTTTCTTTACTTCTTTCTTTCTTTTTTACTTCTTTCTTTCTTTTCTTTCTTTTTTACTTCTTTCTTTCTTTACTTCTTTCTTTCTTTTTACTTTTCTTTCTTTACTTCTTTCTTTCTTTTATCTTCTTTCTTTCTTTATTCTTTCTTTCTTTTTACTTCTTTCTTTCTTTACTTCTTTTTTCTTTCTTTTCTTTCTTTCTTTCTTCTTTCTTTTTTTCTTTTCTTCTTTCTTTCTTTACTTCTATCTTCTTTCTTTCTTTCTTTTTTCTTTACTTTTCTTTTTTTTTTTTTTTTTACTTTTCCATTTGAATGATAGATTTTTTTGGCAATGTTTAGCCTTCATGCCTGTGAAAAAAATGGTTTGTTAAAAGGATGGTTTTACTCTTGGTACCACTATTATTTGGACTATCTTCACTCATTGGCAAATTCATTTTTTTTTTTTTTCACTGCAAAAGAGACTCTAAAATTTCCTATACTAATCTTTGTCACCCTACTGACTGAAAGGAAAAACAAACAGAAAAAGATTTTGAACATTCTAAAAAAGATAAAAAAAAATATATATATATTTAATAATCCAAAAATCCTTTGGTTGTTCCTCTTAATAATAGCAAAGATTTTGATGATAAAACTATTTTTAAGTTTGTGGTATTTTTTTTCATCACGGTATACTAATTTTTTATTGAATTAATGGAAGTACTCTACCCTTATATATATATATATATATATATATATATATATATATATATGTGTATATATATACACACACACACACATTGGATGCTGAAAAGTTTTAGGCTTACCCTCTAGAATCTTGGTTATTTGATCAGATTTTTTGTTGAATTACTTGGCACAGCCCATATCTAAAGTCTTATCTATTAAATTGCAATGACTCTTCATCTTGTATGACATGACATGATGAAGGTTCCAAAAATACTCCATCACTCTCAAACAGTGTTCATTCACAAAAGCTGCTTATCATCTGTCAACTTGGACACATTTTCTCTCCCAAAGCCTCTTAACAAGGAGGAGTTGTTTTTAAGCTTGTTTTATGAGTGGTACATTATTATTATTATTTTCAGATGCCAAATAAAATAATATACAAGGTAGACACAGATTAATTTTCTATATTTATTATTGCTCAGTACATTTTAGATTGATTTGGGTTTCTTGCATATTTTTTTTTTATTTACTTTTCCTTGGTTTTTTATTTATTTATTTTTTTTCATTTTTTTGTTGTTTCTCTTTTTTTCTTCATTTTTTTGTTGTTTCTCTTTTTTTCTTCATTTTTTTGTTGTTTCTCTTTTTTTCTTCATTTTTTTGTTGTTTCTCTTTTTTTCTTCATTTTTTTGTTGTTTCTCTTTTTTCTTCATTTTTTTGTTGTTTCTCTTTTTTCTTCATTTTTTTGTTGTTTCTCTTTTTTCTTCATTTTTTTGTTGTTTCTCTTTTTTCTTCATTTTTTTGTTGTTTCTCTTTTTTCTTCATTTTTTTGTTGTTTCTCTTTTTTCTTCATTTTTTTGTTGTTTCTCTTTTTCTCCCTGTTGTTTCTTTAATTTCTTGTCCTTATAACTAATATAAACATTAAGTGCAATAAAAAAGAATTTCTTGAAATTTCATAAAATTAAATGTGAGCAATGTAAAAAAAACAACAATTAAAAAAAAATACCATAATTCCCCATGTATAAAATGCCTTCATCCATAATACACACCCTTAAAATTGTGCTGAAAGTGTGGGAAAAGATTTTGATTATAAAATTGTTTTTATTAAGTTTGGGGTATTTTTTTCATCATGGATCATCATTTTTTAGAAAATCTTTGGAAGTACCTATTATTATTATTATTATTATTATTATTATTATTATTATTATTATTATTATTATTTATAAAATCTAAAATCTAAATGGCACAGCCACTTGTATACCAGTCTACTAGGGCAGCTAGCTAATCCATGCTGTTAGTTTCCTCCTCAGGTACATTTTGTGTATGTTCAACACCCACAGAGCCCACCTGTGGTTTATACTGCAACTATGCTGAGCAGACCTTAGTTACAGATTCTGGGAGAGTGTATGTTATCTAGCATGGTCAATAGTCGGAACAAGACCAGCATGCTCAAACTCTCGGTCACGATGACTTGAGACTTCATGCTAGGACAACCACCTAGGGTTCCATCTACCAGATTTCACTCACAAGGCTTAGGTTAACCTGTGGTATGGTTTTCAGGCACTTTCCAAAGAGATCACCCCCTCCAGACTGATAACATCAAGAAGACACCTTCATGACAAATTGACGCCTGGTCAGATTTGAACCAAGGCCTCATGGTCAGAAAACAAATACTCTAACCACTTGGCCATGTACCCAATATATATATATATATATATATATAACTTTATATTTAAGTTTATATATATATATATATATATATATATATATACTTTTATTTAAGTTTTTATATATATATATATATATATATATATATATATATAACTTTATATTTAAGTTTATATATATATATATATACTTTATATTTAAATTTATATATATATATATATATATATTACTTTATTTTAGGTTTATATATATATATATATATATATATATATATATATATATATTACTTATATTTAGGTTTATATAATATATATATATTACTTTATATTTAGGTTTATATAATATATATATATATATATATATTATTACTTTATATTTAGGTTTATATAATATATATATATATATTAAAAATATTTGGTTTATATAATATATATATATATATATATATATATTACTTTATATTTAGAGTTTATATAATATATATATATATATATATTACTTTATATTAGGTTTATATAATATATATATATATATTACTTTATATTTAGTTTTATATAATATATATATATATATATATTACTTATATTTAAGTTTATATAATATATATATATATATTACTTATATTTATTTTATATATATATATATATATATATATTACTTTATATTTATTTATATATATATATATATATTTATATTTATTTATATATATATATTACTTTATATTTAGGTTTATATATATATATTACTTTATATTGAGTTTATATATATATATATATTACTTTATATTTAGGTTTATATATATATTACTTTATATTTAGGTTTATATATATATATATTTACTTTATATTTAGGTTTATATATATATATATTACTTTATATTTAGGTTTATATATATATATACTTTATATTTAGGTTTATATATATATATATATATATATTTATATTTATTTATATATATATATATATTACTTTATATTTGGGTTTATATATTACTTTATATTTAGGTTTATATATATATATATTACTTTATATTTAGGTTTATATATATATATATATATATATATATTACTTTATATTTAGGTTTATATATATATATATATATATATTTATATTTAGGTTTATATATATATATTATATTACTTTATATTTAAGTTTATATATATATATATTTACTTTATATTTAAGTTTACATATATATATATATATATATATATATATATTATATATTTATATATATATATATATATATATATATATATATATATTTATATTTATTTATATATATATATTACTTTATATTTAGTTTATATATATATATATATATATATATATATTACTTTATATTTAAGTTTATATATATATATATATAGCACATAGGAACCACTATTTCTGGCTATACCAAAAGGACAGCACTCATCATAACAGGTGCCTATTTGCTACTGCTAATAACAAATGTAAGCGTGTCCTCAAAGAAGCTAAGTCCCTGTTTGCTGAGAGAATGAGGCACTGCATAGCCTCTAAAAACTTTGGCTCTCGTGACTACTGGCATCACTGAATATAGAGTACTAAATAAGTCCAAGGTCTCTATTCTCCCCTCTTCAATTGATTTAAGGTTTTATCATCCTCTGCTGATAAAGCTGAATGATTTACCTGTAAATTCTCCTCAAATTCTACTCTTGACTCACCTGGTGTATCCCTGCCCAACTTTCCACTTAGAACTGATTCTCTTGAGTGACATGCATATAACACCTTCCATTGTTTCTGCTATCATCTCTAACCTTGATCCCAACAAAGCATATGGACCCAATGACATCCCTGTAATAGTCATTAAGAAGTATGCTTCCGAACTAACTCCTGTTCTTTCTAAACTGTATAAAAATGCCTCGCTGTCTCCTACTTTCCTGCTGTTGTTCCAGTTCTTAAGAACTCTGGTGAACCATCTGACCTATCCAACTATTGCGCTATAAGACTTCTGCCTCGTTTTGGGAAACTTCTAGAGACCTTAATCACTGCTGAATTGGTTCATCATCTCTCATCACAAGGCCTTTTCTCATAATTTTCTCATCACAAGACCTTTTCTCATTGCTCGTAATAAAGGCAAGCAAGTCCTCGAAGAAGCTAAGTCCGTGTTTGCTGAGAGAATGAAACCCTGCATAGCCTTTAAAAACATTGGCTCTCGTGACCACTGGCGTCACTGTAATAGGGTACTAAATAAGTGTAAGGTCTCTATTCCCCGACTCTTTAATCGGTCTGTTATCATCCTCTGCTGATAAAGCTGAATGTTATGCTATGTGAATTCTCCTCAAACTCTACTCTTGATTCATCTAGAGTATCCCTGCTTAACTTCCCACTTAGAACTGAGTCTCTGTTGAGTGATATGCTTATAATCCCCTTCCATCGTTTCTGCTATCATCTCTAACCTTGATTCCCACAAAGCATGTGGACCCAATGACATCTCTGTAATAGTCATTAAAAACTGTGCCCCCCCCAAACTAGCTCTTGTTTTCTCTAAACTGTATAATAAATTCTTCGCTGCCTCCTGCTTTCCTTCCTTCCTTCTGGAAGTTATTGTCTCTTGTTCCAGTTTTTAAGAACTCTGGTGAACCCATCCAACTATCGACCTTTTCTCTGGCCTTCTTCAGGTGCTTGTCAGTCCAGTTAATCATCTTGCTTTATTTAGGATTTAGTACTTTGCATCATTTATAGATATTACTTCTCCTTTTACTGTATATGGAATCCCCCTCAAAATATAGGGGTTTATATATTAGATATATTTGAAATTGTAGTAGCCTGGCTCTCAATTTCAGTCAAAATTGTTGTAGATGTTGCCAAAGAAGGATATGACTACACTACCAAGAAATCCAAATTCAACTTGCTAATTAATATTTCAAATTCCTGTTTTTTTTTTTTGGGGGTTCTTTTTTAAATTTAAACAAGTTGAATTTCTATCCAAATGTGAAAATTAAAGAAAAATATGAGTAGGTCATATCAAACTGAAAAGGTATGTCAAGTTTTTAGATATTTGAACATCCAAGAAAATGTTTTACTTTTGACCATCAAGGGAGATGGCCGGCTTACTTTATTATCAGAGTGTAATGTGCCATTAAAAAATTAGTTTTTAATTAAAAAAAATAAAAATTTGGTGGGGTACAGGATCCAAGAATATATAAAAATTAATCAAAACTACTTTTCTCCTCTTTCTGTCATTCATTTCCATTGTGTGGATCTATCACGCATGAACATACATACATACATACATACATACATACAAAAATACAAATCACATACAACGCCAAGCATTCATTGGTTAGTAAATCACTACTACACTTCTACAGGCACTTTACAAATCGCAGCAATGCGACAATTTTGTAACCGCTCTATTTTTATGGAGTCAATTTTGTGCACTTTTGGGAGAAACGGATCCCAGAAGCTTTCTTGAGTCTTCCCAAAGCTTGCTTGCTGATTGGTCAGTGCCAACCAATCAGATCTCATCACAGGGCGTTTTCTCATAATTTTCTCCTCACAGGACCTTTTCTCATTGCTCATAATAAAGGCAAGCAAGCCCTCGAAGAAGCTAAGTCCCTGTTTGCACGTGAAGAATAATTTTTCCTGCACGATTTGGAGCCTATATTTGCTTATTTAAGCCAAGATTTTCTCATCTCATTTAGTGAAAATTCAACTGCCAAATGAATCCATGACAGTTGAAACCATGCACCAACCTTCTCACTCACACACACACACACACTCACATGCTGAACATACCTTGTATACACTCACAAAAACTCTTCTTGCACAACAATATCTTTCAAGAACAAACGTTACAAGAGACTCTCATTCACTTTTTCCAGTGAACTTTGAACCAAATATCTTAGTGTTCAGTGAGGAATAGTTAACAGTTAAAGAGACAACTCTTGGTTAATTCAACCTTGTCTTACTTAAATGCATGCTTTCTTTCACATTGTTGTTTGATGTTGTACATCTTGTTAAAATACATGTTTTATGTGTAACAATGTCTTTTGGTTATCCTTCTTGCGTGAGCCGTGTATCGTAATCTAAAGTTAAATTAATGTGGTGAAGTCCGCCACACCATCACCCTCCCTATCACTCCCCTATGCATCTCCCCCCGTCACTCTCCCTCCCATTCTCCCTGCACTATCTGTCTACCCTCCTTCTCCAGCAACCGTTACTGTCTGTCCCCACCTTCTTCCGTACCCCGTCACTGTCTGCCGCACCAGTCACTGTCTGTTGCCTCCACCTTTTGCTTTAACCTATCAAGCTTCCTATCATAAGTATGAGAGATACCCAGTGAGATTCAACTTCACTACAGCAAGAATCATTTTTGAGATTAGCTTGGTAACCATTACTCTATAGCAAGATTCAAAGTGGGAAGTTGTGCAAATTCAATTTCTGGTTAAGGCGGTGGAGAACTTGGAGAAGGAATTAGGCAGGAGATAACTGATAACTGACATCCATTAGACATGGCACGTGGAACTAGAACAGTCTACCCCAGTGAGGAAAATAAAGGGTTCAGTTCGACATTCCAACCACCTGAAAAATGCAGAAGTGTACAACGGCCAAAATGTAATAAATATAGCAACAAAGATGAGGACAATAGTTCGAATAATCTAAATAGTGTACATAATAACTCATCTCGGAAATATAGACAGATACTAAAATAGTTGTTTTTAAGCTTTTAATAAAATAGTTGTTTTTAAGCTTTTAATAAAATAGTTGTTTTTAAGCTTTTGATAAAATAGTTGATTGTTTTTAAGCTTTTGATAAAATAGTTGATTGTTTTTAAGCTTTTGATAAAATAGTTGATTGTTTTTAAGCTTTTGATAAAATAGTTGATTGTTTTTAAGCTTTTGATAAAATAGTTGATTGTTTTTAAGCTTTTAATAAAATAGTTGATTGTTGTAAACTCTATAAAATAATAGTCAGTTTTCAGCTTCTTGCTTTCCTGTTACCACTAATCTTCAAAAATTTAAATGCATCATCACCTGCCTATTTTTTATCCTGGTTGTTTAATGTCTTCCCTCTTTTGATTGTTTTCTTGATTCCTTTCATTTTGAGTAACCCCTTGCATCTTAGTGGTTTTATTACCTTACTTGGGGGGAAATAAAAATTGTAAAAACTAATAAAATGTTAGTAAAATCTGGAAATTAATAGAATTTCAGTTGGGCTTGAAAACTTGTCATTAATAAATGTGTTGGTCAGTTATGTGCCATGCATGATACACGCATAGGCAATCATGTATCTTTTGATACATGACTGATGAGGCAGATTTTTTTTCCCCCCCACAGTAGGCATACTGTCAAGAATTGGGAAGGGGGAGACAACATCAGTACTATGCAGTTCTCAATGCCTTAAGCATGGTTTCAAATGTGTTTATTAAAAAAATACATCTTTTTTCGTTCTCTCTTTTGTCCTCCCAAGTTAACTTTATTTTTATGTTTACTGTTAACTTTAAAGTTTAAATGATACATCCCACAACTCTCTCTCTTTTCAATTTTTCTCTTTTCTCTCTCTCTCTCTCTCTCTCTCTCTTTTCTGTTTCTCTTCCTCTTTCTTTTCCTCTTTTCTCTCTTTTTTCCTCTCTCTTTCTCTCTTTTTTCCTCTCTCTTTTCCTCTCTTTCTCTCTTTTTTCCTCTCTCTTTTTTCTCTCTTTTTCTCTCTTTTTCTTTTCTCTCTTTCTTTTTTCTCTCTTTCTTTTCTCTCTCTTCCTTTTTCTCTCTCTTCTTTTTCTCTCTCTTCCTTTTCTCTCTCTTCCTTTTTCTCTCTTTTCTTTTTCTCTCTCTTCCTTTTCTCTCTCTTTTCTTTTCTCTCTCTTCCTTTTTCTCTCTTCTTTTTTTTCTCTCTTCCTTTTTCTCTCTCTTCCTTTTCTCTCTTTCCTTTTTCTCTCTTTCCTTTTCTCTCTCTTTTTCCTTTTTCTCTCTTTTTTTTCTCTCTCTTCCTTTTCTCTCTCTTCCTTTTCTCTCTTTTTCTCTTTTTTTCTCTCTTTTCTTTCTCTCTCCTTTTCTCTCTTTCTTTTTTTCTCTCTTCCTTTTTCTTTTTCCTTTTTTTCTCTTTCTTCCTTTCTTTTTTCTCTTTCTTCCTTTTTCTCTCTTTCTTTTTCTCTTTTTTCTCTTTCTTTTTTTCTCTTTTCTTTTTTTTTTTTTTTTTTTTCTTTTCTTTTTTTCTCTTTTCTTTTTTTTCTCTTTTCTTTCTCTTCTCTTTTTTTTCTCTTCTCTTTTTTTTCTCTTCTCTTTTTTCTTCTTTTTTCTCTTTTTCTTTCTCTTTTCTCTCACTTTCTCTTTTCTTTCTTTTTCCTATTCTTTTTTTTCTCTCTCTGTCTCTTCCTCTCTCTCTCTCTCTCTAATTTTTATCTACCTAGTCTCCTGTTAGCTGCGGGATGTGTCACCTAATGTTTAAAGCTATCTTTCATCTAGTAACAATGCTATGAAAAAATTGATTAGCCCACTCATTCCTACAAGGCACTGACCCCAGCCTGTTTTGTGACACACCTTAAATATTATAATAGTGATATTATCCTGGAATTTGATGCCTGCTGATCTAAGAACGCTTCACAGAATTCTAACTTTGTCCTTGAACTTGTCTCTTTTGCTTGAGGTCATGTTTTCTTCCTCTCCAATGAAAGGATTCTGTTTGTGTTACCCTAAAATGAAATCATTGTTTTATTATTTGAAAAGTATGTCAGATCTTTAATGAACTCTTTATTATTCATTAAAAAAAGTAGTTTCTGTAATATTAGGTGAAATCATAATTGATTTCTGATTTCGGGAATCAAATATGAATGACGAATATATCATCCTAACTTCTAATCATATATGGCATTTAAAAATAACTTTGATGTACACGAACATACCTTTATACCTTTAGTTTTTGAAAGGACATGGCAGCATAAACAGTAGATTAACAAAGCAAGACTGCATACAAAAAAATTTGGAAGTCTGTTGGTCAGTTTGATTCCACCTGACACATTCACCAGACTTTATTACCTTTCTTGATTCCTGCAAAATGATTTGATAAGGAAAACTTTGTCTAATAAAAAGTCAGAAAGTTTTTCACATCAATACCTGTAGAATTTTATTCAAAAGGTATTGAAATGCAAATAACAGTGGAATATATAATTGATTAAAATGTACGTGACCTTATTTTTTATTTTTTTGAAGAATTGTCAAACAAAAGAAATTTATTTATAACTCAACCTACCACACACACACACATATATATATATATATATATATATATATATATATATATATATATAGGTCATCGCATAAGTTCTGTCAGAATTTTGAATAAAGAAAACAAGTGACCAAATGTTACATTTAATTATAGATTCAATCAATGAGCTTTAATTGTTGCATTAGGTGGTAAGAATTCAAAGTGGATTATTCCTTGGCGATCCCACCAGATTGAAAGAAGAACCTTTTGCCCATGAAGTTCCATTCTCAGCTGTGATAGGGGTTTTTCCCCTTTACCAAGCCACTGTCTACGACACTTAACATTTTTTGTTGCCAGTCACAAGTCTATCCAAAAAAGGTGAAACAAGTTGGCGAGAATGGAGAGAAGAGCAGATATCAACTCTGGATTTGAGGTTGTTTTCAGATAATTCATGAGGCACCCATTTTCCAAGTTTAGGAACTTTTCCAAGTTGTTGAAGATGGCGATATGGTTTGAACTGAGAACCACTGCCAATTGATCAACTGATAAAGCAGGATTTTCTTCAAGGGCTGCTTCAAGAATCTTTTCATCAAACTCAACTGGACGTCTGATTCGAAGTTCATCTTCAAGGGTGAAATCTCCACCTCTGAATTTTGCAAACCATCTTCTGCAAGTTCTTTCATTCACACATTCCTCTCCATAAACTGAGTAAATGTTTCTAGCCGCTTCGGCTGCTGAGTTTCCTTTCTTGAACTCATAAAGCATTATATGCCTCAAATGATTCTTGGGTACTTCCATGTTAGCAGGGTTTTAATCAAACAAAATTTAATTTTATTGTTCTCTGAAATAAAATTTGATCAGTTTAAATGCATCTAAACATAAAAAATAATGTTCAGTTCCATTAGACATCATAAAATACTCTTTCAATTTTCGTTCATTTTAACAAAAAGTTAAAATTCGGATAGAACTTATGGGATGACCTTATATATATATATATATATATATATATATATATATATATATTTTTTTTTTTTTGGGGGGGTTGTTTTATTTATTAGAAAATATATTCAGTTTAAATACAGTCATTTGTTTGAACCAGCATTTATGATACTACTTTGTTACATGTCTCTTCGCTGATGGCAAGATGATCAAATTTCAAACCTAAATTATTTGTTCATTTAAAATACTACTTTTATTAGAAAATCAGTTCAAATACAGAAGTAATTTATTTGAACTGGCATTTATGATATTAATTTGGTACATGTCATTTCGCTAATGGCAAGATAAGCAAATTTCAAATCTAAATTGTTTGTCTATTTAAAATACAACATTTATTAGAAAATATACTCAGTTTAAATACAGGTGTTATAAAAATGGCTTCAAAGAGTCAGATATTTTAGCTTATACAATTTTTCTATTAATCAGTGGTTTTTGCCAGACAGGAAAATTAGACTTCATAATATTTCAATTTCTTTCAAATTGAGTGTGTGCGCGCATTTATGTGTGCATGTATATTTTAATTCAACGGCAAACCTAAAAATATTTCTACAAAATTTAGAATAAAAAGCTTAAAAAAATTCAATTTATTACTGAATAGTTCTCAAAAAGCTAAAAAAAAAAAAAATTTAATAATTTAAACTTTTTATTTATTTATTTATTTTTTTTTCAAATTTTGCTTTACTTGCTCAGCCCAGGGTAGGCACCAACTAGACTGGGTAGAAGGGGAATGTATTATTCTTATGTCTTATTTGAAACACAGTCACACCTACACAATATGTGATGGACAGAGAATCAGCTCTTCTTTTTATAATATAGATTTTTTTTTTCTTTTTTCCAGGGAAAGAAATTTTTGTCGGAATCGGTCAAAATACTAATGAAGCTGGTGCCATTGCAGTGGCCAACCTCTTTGAAGATTACTCAGTCATTTCACTCTCGCTGCCAGGGAGCCTGCATCTGAAGAACTTAATTTCTATGGCTGGCAAAGGCGTCATTGTCATAGGTAATAGCTCAGAATCCAAGCACCTCTTCCAGGTACGTAATCAATATTATTTTTTAAACAGAGTCCAATAACGGACGGCTAATGACATTTGTGCCTTAAAAAGTCCATACACTGCAAGTAGAATAGTTTAATCTTGGTATCAAATATAGTATAATTACTTTTTACTTTCTGTTTGAATTTCTGGGATTAGCAGATACAGTTTAACCCGGATATAAGAGAGTTGTCGGAACTGGAGAAGAAGTCTCTTATATCCGGGTTTCTCTATATCCGGGTTTGGTCTATTTTATATACATTAACACATGCTCTAATTTGGGACCAGAAAAATCTCTGGGTTTCTCTTATATCCGGGTTTCTCTTATATCCAGGTTTCTCTTATATCCGGTTTTGGTCTATTTTATATACATTAACACAGGCTCTAATTTGGGACCAGGAAAATCCATATCCGAAAATCTCTCTCTAATTTGGGATATCCTTATATCCGGGTTTCTCTTATATCCGGGTTTGGTCTATTTTGGTCTATATACATTAACACAGGCTCTAATTTGGGACCAGAGAAAATCTCTCTTATATCCGGGTTTCTCTTATATCCGGGTTTCTCTTATCCGGGTTTCCTTATATCCGGTTTCTTTCTCTATATCCGGTTTGGTCTATTTTATATACATTAACACAGGCTCTAATTTGGGACCAGAGAAAATCTCTCTTATATCCGGGTTTCTCTTATATCCGGGTTTCTCTTATATCGGGGGTTTATCCGGGTTTGGTCTATTTTATATACATTAATTTGGGACCAGAGAAAATCTCTTATATCCGGGTTTCTCTTATATCCGGCTCTAATTTGGGACCAGAGAAAATCTCTCTTATATCCGGGTTTCTCTTATATCCGGGTTTCTCTTATATCCGGGTTTGGTCTATTTTATATACATTAACACAGGCTCTAATTTGGGACCAGAGAAAATATCTTTCTCTTATATCCGGGTTTCTCTTATATCTTTGGTCTATATATACATTAACACAGGCTGTATCATTATTTACATTATTTACATGCAGACCGTTATCCTCATCTTATCCCAACGTTTCGACTATTAAGCTTTCTAGCTTTCATCAGCTGTATCTTGATCTGAGTAACCTACAGCTTAAGTTTAAGGCTCCAAACTCTCCACAGGGAATTGTCCCATAGGACAATATCCTGGTGGATTAAAATGTTGGTTATATAGTAATTGTGAGTTCAATTCCTGGGTCAGGCAGTGGGTACTTTGGCTCAATGGAAACAAGCTGAACATTAATTAAAATAAGAACTAGACAAGATATCCCTAGACATGTTCAGTGGAACCAGAACAGTTTACCCCCCCCCCTAGATTAAATAAAGAGTTTGGTTCAGTATTTGCTGGATGATATGTACCTGATGAAGGCCAGAAACGGTGTGATAATAACATGAGAATAATAGTCCACATGTAAATAGTCTTAATGTTTTATATTGTTTAATAAAACAAAAATGCCCCCCCCTAAAAATTGGTACTGACAGCAACAAAATAAAGGGGGCATATGTGTATCTTGTCCCTTGAATTGCCTGAAGGTGGTGAGACAGCTGTATAACAAACCAGGAGCCCACATGAAACTTTCAGTTGCAGGAAAGCTACAATATTTGAGTATTTTACACACATATATATATATATATATATATATATATATATATATATATATATATATATATATAAATCCATTACTCCACTGTTTCTCCTAGCAGCTTGGTTGAGGAATCGGAGAGCCGAGTTAAATTCAGTCGAATCCATTACATTCAGTTCGTGCTAATACCCTTGGGAAAGGTGTGAATTCTCTTTGTCTCCCTCAAAGCTATGGGTAAATAGCAGGGCAGACTGGGTTCTATAGCCTTGGATGGCAACTGGTCTAGGAGAAGGACAACTCTGAATTCAAAAACCTGCGGAGAGTCATTTGCAGACCTTGTGGCACATAGTGCAACCACTATAATCAAATCTCATGTGCTGTTGTCAGGCTGTCGGTTTCCTGAGAACTGATCTGCTTGACCCTCATACGTCAATTTCGATGGGAGAATCGAGAGAGTATATATATATATATATATATATATATATATATATATATATAATATTAATGCATATCTTTACTTTGTATGAGCTAATGTTTTCTTTTTTTCTCAATATAAAAAAGCTTTAACATTAATAATACTAGTAATACAACTAAAGTAATTGATTATTTTTCTCCATAATTACATTGTTTTTTTCTCCATATAAAAAATATATATATATATATATATATATATATATATAAATATATATATATATATATATATATATATATATATATATATATATATATATATATATATATGTTATATTACTAATAATAAAACTAAAATAATTGATTATATTTTAATACTAATAATAAAACTAAAGTTTTTGATTATTTTTTCCCTAATTATATTGTTTTTTTATATATATAAATATATATATATATATATATATATATATATATATATATAGTGTGTTATAATATTAATAATAAAACTAAAGTAATTGATTATTTTTTCCCATAATTACATTGTTTTTTCTCCATATAAAAAGCTATATATATATATATAGTGTGTGTGTGTTATAATATTAATAATAAAACTAAAGTAATTTTTTTTTCCCATAATTCCTTGTTTCTTGTACATTTTCAGAACTTTTTCAAAGAATTTCTTTTTTTTCTTCCTTATTTCAGCAAATAAAGGAAAAAACCAGTTGCCAATATTACAAGATAGAATTTGACAGTGATGTACCTGCTAATATGCTCTATGTGAATGGGCGTTTAATCCATCGTACTAGAGATGAAATTGGAGCTGCTAACTGCAGTGTAAGTTATTTAGAAATTTTTTTTTTTTTTTAAATTGATTGTATTTTTTTTTTCCTTAATGATTTCACCCCAAGCAAGACAATGAAGCCACTAAAATGCAAGGTGTTACTAAGTGAAATAATGAGAAAAAGAAAAACTTAATAAAGAGAGAACAATGAAAGAACAGGAATTAAGAAAATAGAAGATAACGATTGTCATTGCATTTAAAATTTTGAAGATCAAAGTTGACTGGGAAGCAAGACATCTTTATGGTAATATTTTCTGCTTCCTTTAAAGAAACATTCAGTATTCATCCTGATGTTGTTTGAAATTTATATCTCTGATGAAGCCTTAATAAATGTGAAGCATCTTTGAATTATTAACACTTCCTTATCTTATCCTATCATTCATATATATATATATATATATATATATGAAATATGTTGTAGCGGTTCCAACGAGAGAAAAGTATGTATATTGAAGAGAAGAGAGGTGCCGCAAAGGTTTTTGGTTGTAATGTGGATTTGTTTAGAAAAAATATTATGCTTTGTTTTACATAATTTTACGACATGTGTTTCTGGTCTCGCGACCGTTTTCAGGTAAAAGCGGAGATTTCCACATATTATTAAAAATAATTAATTTTTCCTTATGTTCAATGTTAAATATTCTCGATATGAGACATTCTCTGTTTGTGTGTTGGTAATCCGAATTTAATACAATAAAAACATTTTACATTGCTACACAAAAACTTTCATGTTTCAGTACTAAGATTATACTTCGTTAGTCAATGGTAGATAACTTGTAATAAAAATGATTTTATTAGGGAAATTTAAAAGTAAATCATTACCTTTTTTGGAAGTTAAAGGGAGTGCATAAGGTCAGATTTAAAAATATACTTATGGGTATGTCTAGGTTAACCAATTCAATGCCAGATCTATGCTAAAATATAAAAATACCATCAGAGGGTGGAGGTGGGTGGATTATTTTTGAAAGTCAAGAAAACTTAGACATGTCATGTAATGATAATAGGGAACATTACAGTTACATATGTATTATGGATGTATCCAAGTATGATAAAATATATATATTGAATTCATCACAAGCAAGGCTGTAAAACTACTAAGACACAAATGGTTACTGGGTCTGGAAGAATTAGAAAACAGAAACATTACTAACGAACAAGAACAATAGAAGATTAATCAAGAAGTCAGTAGATAATGATTGACATTGTATTTAATGTTTTGAAGATCAAAGTTGACTGGAAAGCAAAATGTCTTTATGGTAATATTCACTGTTTCCTTATAAGAAAACATTCATCCTTCATTGACCAAGTAACCAGTGCTGTTCGAGTTAGGCATCATTCCCTAGCCATCAGGCAGGGATCAAAGTGTAATATCTGTTCTCCTAATCTCTAATGCTAATTGTAGTATTAGTCATTTTTTATATAGATATTCAGCGTTCATTGACTGAGCAGTTAATACTATTGTCAGATTCAATTTATAAAATCTTTCTCTTAAAACAATTTCTCAAGTCCAGTAGCTGTTATTGCTCTTTCCAGTATTGATAGATGTTTTCCTTACTAGGCTTTTATTTGAAGTAGTGTGGAATATCAACATATTGATTTTGTCATTATTTTTTTTTTGTGTTATATATATATATATATATATATATATATATATATATATATGAAAATTTGGCCTTTCATTCCAAGCAGAAGATACCAACCTAACAGACACTGCCAGTTCTAATATAAATATATAATATTTGTCTTTCATTAAAAGTGTGTGTGTATATATATATATATATATATATATTTTTTGAGTGCTATCTGATGATCCTGAGTCCTTTAAAAGGGCTCTGGTGAAATAAATTATTATAATGGAACCTTAAAATGGTCTGTTTTTTTCTTTAAAATATTAGCTCTGGATTTACATTGAGCTCTCAGGATTTCATCCTCCTTGGGATTACCCATATGGATTACCAAGTTTTTCATAACTTAATATATGTGATAAACAGTTTACCGCAGATGGAAACAGCACCCTACTCATCTGCATAGTCATGAATCGAGAGACGTCATCACCCAAATGTATATCACATATGGTACTTAACTAACTTTATCTATCTCCTTTCCCTCTAAGCTACAAGATGAATAACAGCACATACTGGGTTCTATAGCCTTGGTTGGCGACCAGTTTATGGCAGAAAAAAATGGAAACCTACTCTTCTGTATAGTCAATCATGAATCATAAGAGACATGATTGTCTGTGCGTGTATCACGTATGGCACTTAACTGACTTTATTTCTCTCCCCCTCCTCACTATAGGTTGAATAACAGGACATACTGGATCCTATAGCCTTGGTTGGCAACCAGCTTAATGCAAAAACAAATAGCAGCCTATTCTTCTTCCTAGTTTAAGCTCATATGAACAGCTATATAAACTGTGTGTATAATTTTTCTATTTTTGTCTTCTTTTTGTCCCTTCAGATTCTCGATGAGAAGATCATGTATACCCGACATGAAGTAGACCTCCATGAGAATGACAAGTTGAACCGGACCCTTAGTAGCATGTGCCTGCTAGTTGGC
Organism: Acanthosepion pharaonis; assembly: GCA_903632075.3. NCBI lineage: Eukaryota > Metazoa > Mollusca > Cephalopoda > Sepiida > Sepiidae > Acanthosepion > Acanthosepion pharaonis. The sequence goes on along the minus strand of CAHIKZ030000046.1, from coordinate 1,438,929 downwards.
AGAAATAAATTCCAGAGACAGCTTATATCAGATATCACTGAAGACGACATCAACAATTACTCAACGTTAACAAGGAAACCCAAGTCCGACTATTATTACAAATAGTCACCTTTTTTTTTTTTTTCTTCCTGCCCTTTGTTCTGCCGCCACATATCTGTAATCTTTCTTTATTCATCAACTCCTCTGCTTGCGCTCATTTTTAATTGTCCCCCCCCCCCTCCTTTTCTTATATCTGAAGCTTTTCAATCTCATGCAAGCTGTTGATATGAAGGCATACTGCTAAAAAAATCCATCTGCTACAGGACCATATAATTTAGTGTAAGAAAAAAAAAAAAGATATATCAAGTTCTAAGTTTATTTAAGAATGAACAACGTTCCTTTAGCTAGGTGCTAATGAAATTTATAGGTAAAGGAAAAAATATTTTAAAGGAATTCTTAAAAAAAATTCACTGAATTATTGAAAATGATTGTTTTAATAATAGTCTGACAATACAAACTTTTTTATACTGAAATTTGTTATTTGCTTAGTTATATTAATAAATCAAGGAGTAAAACTAAAGAACAATTATTTTTAAGTTAAAATTCTTCAAAAGAAATCCTTGATATGTCTCCTTGATTTTGTAATATTAAATAAGTTTTTTTTTTTTATTATTGATACAGTAACACGTATTTAAAATATATACATACAGAAGCAAAAATAAAGGTTTAATTCAGTATTTGAAATTTAAGGAAAAATAAACTTAATTTTTTTAAATTGGTTTCTGTGCTTTGTCAGTTTTATATTTTTTCATATTTTTTTTTTATTAAATTTTGCTGTATTCTTTTTTGCTTTTTTTTTTCATTTTTTTTTTTTTTTGCTTCACTTTTTATCTTTCATATTAATCTGAAAGAAAGTCCTTTCCAAATTTCTCTTGGACCATTACATATTTAAGAATATATAACAAAATGTATACATGTAAACATTACAAATAAAAAACAAAAAGGAAAATCTTATTAATTTGTAAGTCTTAATTAAAAAAAAAGTAATATTTTATATTAGTTTTAATAAACAATATAAAAATAAATAAAAATTACATACAAAAATTTAAACCCATTTTAAAATTCAATTCTAATTTCTTTGAAAAGATTTTCTTTTCTAAAGATTATATTACAAGTAAAAACAATTAGTTTATAAATTTGTATTAAAAAGAAATTAATCTTATGTAAAATTTATTTAAGTCTTTTGAATAAATTGATATTCTGTCTTTTTTTATTTTTCAAATCAAACATACTAAACTGTTGTATTTTTAATGATTTTCAGATTTTTATTCAGTTTCTGTAATAACAATAAAGAAAATAGTTTTAAATGCCAGATAGAAATACTTTCTTTCTTAATACCTTTTCAACATCTAAAAAAAAATTAATTTCTATATATAATTTCTATATATAATTTCTATATATAATTTCTACATATAATTTCTATATATAATTTCTATATATAATTTCTATATATAATTATATTAATTTCAATATAAATCAAATTCTATAATAGCAATAAAGAAAATTATCTTGTTTTAAATATAAGATAGAAATACTTTTTACTTAAGACCTTTTCAATATTTAAAAAAAAAATCCAAACATTTTTTGTTTATTTTTTAAATTTTCAAAGAAAAATACAAGTTTATTTTTGCTACTACAGCATTCTTTTACTGCTGTATATTTAGTAAGTTTAAAGGATCTTCTTTTTAAATTTTATATGAAAGAACTGACCAGAAAATACAGTTTTTTTTGTTTTGTTTTTTTAAATTTATAATTATAGTTACTCGTGGTTTATTTAAATTTTCTCATTAAGAAAATTTTATAAATTAATCAAGCATTTGTCAATCTTGAAAAACAATACACTTTTGATCTTATTGTTTTAAATTTGCAAAGAAAAAAAAACAAGCTTACTTTTACAGCTACAGCATCATCTTTTACTGCTATATATATATTTTATGAGCCTGAAGAATTTTTTTAAAATTTTCTGAAATTGCTATACACACAGTTGGCATAATGAACAGCCCTTTGTTAGGAGCTAATATCTTTATATTTTTTTATTATTTATTCTTTTTCCTTGGCGTATTCTTTTTCATTAAGGTCCTCTTTCAGCTTGCAATCTCACGTGGCTTTTTCGACAAATGTAAGAATAAATAACAAAAAAAAAAAAATTTGACAAAATGGGGGGGGGGTCTCTTTCAAGTACATTTTAATTTTATTTTTAATCCTTAAATCGATTTAAAACTGATGTCTTCTTGAGAATTTCAAAATACCAGTTCACAGAATGATTTTAAGATCATAGTTTTCACATAATTCACACTCCTCCCTAGTTTTTTGCACAGGAGTAGAGGTTTATCCCTTGTTTCCTTTTTAGGATTGGGTTTCCAGTTCCTTCTTAACCTACTTCAACTCTATACTTCTCCACCTGAACTCTGAAATTTTAATTCACTAATTAAATCTTGACATTTTCAAGTCGAGAGTTAACTGTTATCTTTCCTGCATAGACCCAAGAACTTCACTTCTTGTCTTTTCTTATGCTCATACAACACCACACAGTAACCCTCTACCTTGAGTGGCTCTTGGTATTGGGTGTACATTAGTTAAGAAAAAGAAAAATTATTTGTTTTTAGCCATTGTGGTTTGATTAGCCTATTAAAAAATGAGTCTCTCTTACAGTTTAATTTTTTTTTTTTTTTTCAAATCAATCAGTATTTGGTCAAAGTACCAACAATATTTATGACTTCTTTCTTTAATTTGGATATGCCATCATTGCAAAGACTGATAAAAACAAAATATAATATGTAAAATTATTCTTTTTCCAAACGTGGATGTTTTTGTGAGAACTTTTCCTTCTTGGGTGAGACACTTGTATATCTTGTTGTCTCTATATATGAGTGAACATCTTAATCACAGCTCAGTCAACCACCTATTTAAATGTCAGTGGCAGCCAGAGGCATCCTTTGAATCTATACCTGCTGGCTATATGGTTTCCTTGCAGGCCAACCCTCTCATGCACCTGTCTTCTCTAATGTTCTGGTGTGACACAGAGTGCAAAGTCTGCTTTGATATCTCTTAGAGCAAGCCCAGTACATATTGGAATTGTTACAGATCAACTTTTCTTAGAATAAAGTTTCTTTTATTGGCATTAGATTCAATTCTGACCATCATCTGGTATTTTCTGGTGTGAATCACAGACTACAAATAAATACAGGGTGTCCACCAAAAACTGAAATCATTTAAAATGTGAATATCTAAGTAACTCCATGTCTCAGACAAACAAAATTAAATCTTTTATTGTTCAACATGAAGCCTATTTATCGAAATTTAAACAAGATATTTAAATGGATGTAGATTTTGAAACTGGCTTCACAAAGGTTCAATATATGCACCACCTGTGACACACGTCAAGTCAGTAGTCCAGCTCCTGCCAAACACATTGTAGCATGTCTTGTGTAACATTCTTCAGCACCTCAGTGATTCTCTGCTTAAGTTCCTATAGGCTTGTAGGAAGAGTTGGGATATAGACCTGTCCTCTCACATATGCCCATGGAAAATTTCACAACTGTTCAATATGCATACTACCGGTGACATGGCAAGTAAATAGTCCAGCTCCTGCCAAACACTCTGTATCGTCTTGTGTAACCTTCTCCAGTGCCTCAGTGATTTTCTGCTTACATTCTCTAGGCTTGTAGGAAGAGATGGGGGGATATAGACCTGTCCTTTCACATATGCCCATAGAAAAAAATCACTAGGTGGCAAGTCAAGTGAGCATGATGGCTATTTCAACAGCACATTGTCATTATCACTGGTACACCTGACCTATCTTCCTGGTAGATTCTCATTGAGATAAGTCCACAGTCAACTTAGTTTTTACACATTTTGTTAAAATTTGGAATCATTTGAGTGAGAATTGGCCATGTTATTAGACTATGAAATTATGTTAGTTTTTGTGCGGACAACCTGTATATTCCTATTACTACTCAGACACTTGGATCTGTTCTTGATATAATTGATCTTTTCAGTAGAATGTTTTGGTTGGCTAATTCTTCAGTTGTCATCAGAAGTAATTCTACAAGACAGATGATCTGCTTTGATTCTCAAAGAAAAAAATAAAATTCCAAATAGCAACAGAGAAGTGGTCACTTATATACCAAGCAAACCAAACCATTACAGCAACATGCAGTTCACCATACTTCTACTTACATGGATGATTCTAAACTATATATATTTGTTCTGTGTCTACTTTGCTAAACAAAGGAAGGAACATAATGTTGATATCCAAAACTGTAAGGGTGGTAGCTCCTGTTAGGGTCCTAGATATGGGTTGATAGTGAACCCCCAAACAAAAAATGAAAATAGTGGGGAAGTATCTGTTTATATTTCTGTGATGAGGTATTGTAATTATTTACATTGTTCAGACTGTTGTCCTCATCTTTACTGCCATATTCACAAAGTTTCAGCTGTTGTATGCCCCGGTCTTCTTCAGGGGATTGGAATTTTGAACTGAACCCTTTATTTCATCTACCAGGGTAGATTGTTCTAGTTCCATGTGCCGGAAGTCTGTTATCTCCCTTTAACTCAACTCTCCACGTTTTTGTTCACAACTGCAGTAGCCAGATATTGAACTCACAACTCTTTGTGTCAAGTCACTGAATCCGACCAATGCTTTTATCCCAATGGATAAAAGTGGATAAAATGGTTCAATTCATATCCATAAAGTGGATAGTGGTTCAGTTTGAAATTCCAATCACCTGAAGAAGGCTGGGGTGTATAACAGCCAAAACGTCATGGATATGGCAATAAAGATGAGTACAACAGTCTGAACAATGTAAATAATGTAAACTGGGAAAGTATAAAAATACATTTTTGTTATGAAATTACATTTTTATAGCAAAATGACCAACAATACATTTTATAGTAAAACTGAAGACATGGAATAGATTGTCAAAGTAACTAAATATAAATAAATTTGCTATGATTAATCTCATTTCTTGTAAAGAGAAACAAGTTTTCACTCCCTGTTTGTAAGATTATTTGATATAAAAAATGCAGCTAATGTCATTCTCTCAAATTATAAAGTTTGAATTTTCATATTTAGATCTTGATATTAAATCCATAAAGGTTGATATGCTGCGAAACTAAACCAAACCGGAATTGTACCTGATGAGTGCTGAAGAATGGATAGGCTGAAATTTTATAACAAGATCAGGTATTCCCTCTGCAAAAAAAAAATTTGTTTAATGTCTGAACAGTACTTGGTACAAAAATGATTCTTCTCAAAGTTAGAGATAATTAATAAATTTATATTTGTGTCTTAAAATGTTAAATGATCATAACTAACAAAGATATATTAATGATGCACCTAGCATTTGTGTTGCCTTAGGTAGTTGCAAAATTTGCTGCCTCTTGGAACAACATTCCAAAACTGGATGACGTCAACAAAATATAAAGAAAGATTATAATTAGTCATTTATTTTGTTTTGATTGCAAACAAAAGAAATTAAAAAAAAAGAATTTTTTTTTTTTTTTTTTTATTAAATAAATCTACCTGCTCATATGCAAATTATACTAATTTGCATATCACTACACAAGTTCTACGACAATAAAATATCTGTAGAAATTTCCCTGACCGCATCATTAAATATTTGAGCTTTACAACTTTAACAGAATATTGCAATCACATAATCATAAATATGAATGCTGGTTGTTATTTTAAGAAGTAAGGGGGTACAAATGAAAAGATTTGAAATTGACAACTTTTTCCATTTCACTGAAACAGCCGTTAAATACTTCTAGCTTCCCTTCTTTCATTCATTTCTCACTGAAATCAAGTAGCATCTTTCTCACTCTGCACTGCCAATATCTCACAAACTGACAGGGACAAGCAAAATTTAAAATGGGATTTTTTTTTTTTTTTTTAGAATAAATCATTCTTACATTAACAATAGAGGCAATATGAAAACAAAAAAAAATCTAACAGTAACCAATTCAAAGTGTAACCCTCAAAGTAAATATCTAGTGTAAAATGAATTTTTAGAGGAAAAATAGTGCAACTAATTTTGCATGCTACTTTATCATATAAAATTTAACTGAATAAGTACAAAAAACAGAATCATAGTATACAACACTAAATGCATATCCCCTTAAAATTTGCCACCTGTAATGAACTGTTCCTCCTGCTTTCCTTCAGGTCGATTAATGGGACATGTTGATAATGGGTCAAATTAATGATGATAAATACAGCAAATTACATGTTCAGTTAAATTTAATGGACTTTTTTTTTCTTTTTAATTACGCTATAAAAACGTTCATTGTAAACAAGTTTCAAGGGTAACTGAATAATTATCTCCCCTTACATGAAACGCGCTCAAATCAGGTATTTTTTAGCGCGCCCACGTCACTACAGAATGTGACACACGGTCTAAGTTTAAAGTGGGTTTTACTGGCAATAACGGAGAAAAAATTGCCTATGCCCTTCGGCACTTCACCTTTTGCGGACGCCTCAGGCGCCGGGCAATAAACTCTTTTCAATGTTGTTTTCCACTGTGTTTGTGAAACTCTCTGCCTCTGTGCAGAGAGGAACCTAGACTAGGCTATGTCGAAGGACAGTCTTGTCTGGGGAATGTGGACGGCTACCTGACCCCGTGTATATACGACGTCTACGGATAATTTTTGCCCGTGCCTACAGGCTCGGTTCACCCTCACTAAATTCGGCTTTGTGCCACATCTGACCGAATGGGGCGGTTAGTGAATATCTTCAAGGGTGAAACGCGCTCAAAATAAAACTATCGTTAAAATTAAAAAGAATTTAAGTCCCTTAAAAACCAAATTACTAGACTTCTGCAAGCAAAGCTTAATTTGTTACCCAACCCAACTTAATTATTCAGCATAAAGTAGTAATTTCGTAGACTATTATTGAGCTTTATTATTATTATGTTTCCCTATCCTCTTTAATGTGCCCCTGTGACTTACTATGCTTAGCTTGGTAAATATCACTATTTACTAAATTTAGTTTATTCCGGTATCAAGTCACAAATAAATGATCTTGCAATTTGGAAAAAAAATGATCTGAGCCGGCAAGATTTGAAATTTGATCGAGTTACCTCCCTTTAGAATTAGCAACTTTTTGCTTTTATTGTGAAACGAATTTTTATTTAACTATATAGAGTTGTATCAGTTTAGGAAAACTGTATCTTTTGTTTGATTGTTTCAGTGGATATCGGTATCAAATTGTAAATTCTACTGCATCCCATTTTTGTTGTTATATGAATTCTTCTGGTTAAAACTTTTACTTAAAACTAAAAGCTATGATTAATCTTTACTTTTGACCGCAACAAAATCAAAGCTTAAATTCTGTTTAGTGATTTACTAAGTAAAAAACGTGGCACAAGGCCGAAAATATGAAACACTTAATGAGGATGGCACTCACTACTCCGTCAGAATTGATCTGGCACTTAATTACGTTTATGTCCATAAGGTTAAGAAGCCTACTAAATTTGGTAAAAAAAAAAAAATTTCTAAGTTCTTTTCTTTATTTGCTTTTTTTTCTGCTAAACACTTCACTTAGTAAAGATGAGAGAACAGTCCGAACAATATAAATTTTTAATCTGATTTTCTCTAAAAGAAGTTAATTTATATTGTTATTCGTTTGAATTTTTTCGGAAGTTAGATTGCAGCTTTTGATTCAAGTTAGATGTGTAGCGAATTAATTCCGTTTTTGATGGGAAAGATTTTCTAAATAGTCATGAAGGTTATTTTACTATTTATAATTTAGGAGATATATAAATTTTAATTTCTAAAATTCTTTTCTATATTTGCCTTTTTTTACCTTGTGACAAATATGAAACACCAAGAGGAGATAACTCTTACTCACCTTGCTGACCATTACACTATAATGAGACATTCTTAATGATTTTAAATATGTAAATATAATGTAAGGGACATTTTGCTTAAAATTGGTTTCTTTGATTGAAAAATTCCTTTTCAGAGGCACATTTTCTTTAGTAGGACTTTTTTCTCCCTATGCTAGCTGATATTAATTTCATTGTTTTTGTTGGGTTTTTTATTTTTTTATTTTTATTTAAAGTTAGCTCTACTCAAATATGAGTACCCACTAAATATAACACTTATAGTAATAATATATATATATATATATATATATATATATATATATATATATATATATATATATATATATATAAATAAATGAGCCAGGTACTACCTACCTAGGTTTCACCACATGGGATCATCAGGGTGAACTGGCTAAGAAGGAATTAATAAATTCCAAAATTAGCATAGGCCTAAAAAGACATAAAACCTGTGACAAAAAAACCTTTATTCTAATAACTGGGCTTTCTTATGCCTGTATCTATTAAGGATTTTAGATCTCTGGTTTAATAAAATTTTTGGTTTATGGAAGGTAGCTATTGTTAGCTTCTCCTCCATACATAATATACAGCACTTGTTGCTGGCTTTATACTAAATTTTTCACTCACTGAGTTTAAATATATATATATATATATATATATATATATATATATATATATATATATATATATATATATATATATATGTGTGTGTGTGTGTTTACTTATTTCTACTCAGCTCCACAGAATCTGAAATCCACTCCATAGGATACAAGTATTTATTTATTTTCATATATCATATGCATGATGATATATAAAAATATTCCAATATGTCTATATTTCTGAAATAAGATATTGCAACTATTTAACACTATTATTTGAACTGTTGTCCTCATCTTTACGTAGTAATGATGATTACAAAAGTTCAAACAATGTTTTTAGTATAAATATTAGAATTTGTTTTTCTCTAAAAGATGTTAATTTACAACATAAGCTTGTTTGAATTTATTCAGAAGTTAGATCAAAAGCTGCATTAATATCTAAGTTAAATGTGTAGCAAATTATTTCTGTTTTTGATAGTAAGGTGTAAAAGAAATCGTCACTAATCTAATGAGGGTTGTTTTTTGGGGTTTTTTTTTATTGTTCATAACTTAGGAGCTATTATATATAACTGACTTCTCCAAATACTTAACGTTTGTGGGGGGGGGTCACAGAGAGGGACATAATCTTTATTTTTATTTATTTAATTTTTTTTTTTTTTTTTTTTTTTTTTTTTAGGACACAGGGGGTTTACAGGGAGTGAAAGAGAAAACTTTAGTAAGGAGAAGTAAGGAAACGGGCAATAAAGTCAACAGTTAGACAGAAAATGGCAATTGAAGTTGTATTTAAATTTTTTAACATTGTAGTTATCAGGGAAGCAAGAATTCAGGAGTTCCACAGGTGAGAAATGTGAGAAAAGAAGCTATTAAAATAGAAATGGCGGTTGCATCTAGTTTCTTCAACAGTAACACTGTGAGACTGAGTTGCCAATATAATAGCTCACTTGAATTCATGTAGTCAAGGCACGAAGGAAGATAGCTCATCAGAACAATTGCCATGAAAATATTCAGAAAACACAGACAAGCTACGTATGTCAGTGAGAAGGTGACTGAATCCAAGATGCCAGGTCAGGATCGACCACATTACATACCATTTGAATTTTGCCAAAAATCTCAAGATATATATATATGTTAAACACTAAGGAAGTAGGGTGGAGTAATGGATAGCAGCTTGGATTGTGGAAGCGGAGAGCTGATTTTGAAATCCAGTTGAATCCATTGCATTCACTTACATGCTAATACCCTTGGGATAGGTATGAATCCTCTTCTTCTCCTTCCAGCTATGGGTAAAACAGCAGGACAGACTGGGTTCTATAGCCTTGGGTGGCAACCAGTGTAGGAGAAAGTAACACTGAATTAAAAACTGCATATAGCCCTGTCGTAGCACATACTATACAGCTAAAGAAAGGATCGATTTGCATTAGTTCAATGATCCCAACTGCGGTCAAATAATGATGACGATGAAGGTCAACACTAAGCAGTGACAGTCTGTTTCATACATGCACACAAACTTCAGGCCATATGTGTTGGCTCTACTATTTATGCTGGTCAGTGGTGCATTATGGGTAGTAAAGTTTATGTTATCTTAACAGCTATTGGGTAGGTGGTAATCTTTCAAATTATTCTGAAGGCTATTAGGTTGAAATAATTTTGGATCTGGATTATTTGTTATTTGGAAAAGATGTTCATTAAAATTAATTGACATAAAATGTATATAATATTATTATTATTAATACTATTAATAATAAATATATTTTTTTTTTCCTCAGCATTTAGTACAACTCTGTAGTATGCATGAAACTCAGTTTTCAGCTACTGATTGTCTGGTGTCTGGTGTAAAAATTTAAATATTAATATTAATAACCTACTGTTAAGTCTGGAGCATTATGCGTGCACACACACACACACACACACTCCTTTTTTTTTTCCTTTTTAATCAATTCACCCCCACCCCCAAGCATAGCCACTAAAACACAAGTGGCTACTGGTATTGAAAGAGAATGAAAATTATTAAGAAGGAACTGGAAACCTAAACAAGGGATAAACCTTTACTCCTGTTTAAAAGATCGGTATGACCTGAAGATTGCGTTCAAGCATGAAACGGACTGTTGCTGCTCAATATTGACCTCAGTGTCCACTAATGTATAAATAATGCAGCTTAATTAATATCGTAAAATAGTCATTCAAAGAATAAATCAATAAAGTTAATGTAATTAACAGCGAATTCACTTCACTAACAGATTAAGAAGACATTAACTTACTGAATGACAGAATCCTTGTTTTTATTAATTGTACAATGGATTAGATGTTCAATCCATATTATTCACAAGTACTTTTGGTGAAATTGAGGAAAAAAATAACATCTATGCCTGAAGATGGTGAATGTTTTCACTGAAAGTACTTGCAAACAATATAGATTGAACATCTATCTAATCCATTGTACAATTAATAAAGACAAGGATCATGTCGTTCATCAAGTGGTCAGTAAGTTAATGCCTTCTTAATCTGTTAGTGAAGTGAATTCACCATTAATTACATTAACTTTATTGATTTATTCTTTGAATGGCTATTTTACAATATATATATATATATATATGCCTTTCAGAAATAGTAACAAAAACAATTAAGTGTAAAAGTAAAGTTCTTAAATTTTCCAGATTTATTTGATAATGTGAATACTTAGAATTTTTTTTGTGCTTGCTATTGCATCTTTATTTATTTACAATAACAACCTAATAATTATTAGAAATGATATCATAATAAGTCCTATAGCCACTGAAGATCATAGGGGCACCACACATACTGCAGTGGTGGTACATCTTGAGCAAGATATACTGACAGTGTAGCCCTTTGCAGGCTGGTTTAAATCCAGTTTTCCTAGACTGGTTGCCAACCAAGGTTATAGGGCCCAGTCTGTCCTGCTATTTAACTCTTAGCCGGGGAGAAAGATGGATTCCTTCCCTTCCCAAGGGTATTTACATGTATTAGAAATGATAAATATTTTAAAATTTAGCTTTTATAAATATGGCTGTATTTTCACTTCATTAGCTCTAGGTGACATTTTCAGTTCGCCAGGAACTTGGAAATGACCTTTCTTTCATTTTTCGTTACAAATTCAAAGTATTATTTTTGTTAAAATCTAGAGCTATGTGAGAAGGAAAATCATTAATTTGTATCGTGTTAAAAATAAGGAATGAAAAAATAATAATAATAATAATTTAGGAAGAAGTAAATGAAAAATAATTTAGGAATAAGGGAATGAAAAAATATTTAGGAATGGAAACAAAATAATTTAGGAAGAAGGGAATGAAAAAAAATAATTCAGGAATAAAGAAACTAAAAAAAATATTTAGAAATAAAGGAAAGAAAAATATTTAGGAATGGAAAAAATATTTAGGAATAAAGGAATGAAAAAAATATTTAGGAATAAAAGAATGGAAAAAAATATTTAGTAATGAAAATAAATAATGAAATCCGACAGATTATATACCCAAACCATATAGAAAATAAAAAATAAAATTTTTAAATTTAAAATTCCCATTGTTTCTCATTCATGTGAATGAGTAGTCAGTCGTATCAATATAAATAAACTTAGTCCTAAATGATGAAATGCATCACATAAAAACTTTTTCCACTCTGTCATACATCTTTACTCCATTTTTATAAATGTCAAGTTTGAAACCGCTGATGTCATTAATAATTGCATATTACTACGAATTGGGAAAAAAGGACAACATTAGTAGTATATAATTATCGATGACATAAGCACAGTCTCAAACTTGACATTTGTAAATAAAAACAAAGTACAGATAACCCTTTAAAATGTCAAGCATCAATTTGACACTATATTATGAACAGAACTCTTTATAAAATTTTAAAAAAAATCAATATTTTTCAATTTAGACCAATGTTGTGGCTTGAAAAAGGTCAAATGAATCCTTATCTACAAACATTATTGAAAAAAGAAAACTTTTACTCTATTTTATGAGTAACCCAGTCAACTTCAGTATTGCACTCTGTTGTGACCACAGGATCACAATCCAGTCCTATTGAACACATCTACTTCCTAAATGTGTTAGTTATTCGATTACTTAAAAAAAATAAAAAATAAATAAAACATTGATTTGCTACTTGGTTAATAGTATTTTGTGTGAAAGAGGTTTTGTTCATAAAATTTGTAACTTGGTTTGATCAAATAAAGTGCCTCAGTAAACAATCCTCTAATATTGCTAGAGAAGTAATAGAAGGAAATTACCCATCATTGTTGCCAAAATGTAGGCAGGGTGACTTGGGTGAAAAGGGAGATAATTCGTAACTTTCAAATTTACCAAGGGAGATAATTCGTAAGTTTCAGATTTACCAAGGGAGATAATTCGTTAGCTTCAACTATTCCAAAATTGGTTTCATTTTAAGTATAATGTTTAAAATCAATATATGACCAATCTGACTTTTCTTCTGCTGATTTTTCAATGAACAAGCAATGAATAAAGTTACTGTGATTTTTACAGACATTTCTATCATAATTATTACAGACAGTCTATTGTATAGTACTCTTTTAAAATGTGATCAGTAGTTGACTTCCTGTTGTCTGACTCTTTTCTCTACACTTTATTTATCCAATAACCAACATATGCAAATAGGTAAAATCCTATTTGCCAATCCCACTAGTCTTTACAATCATTTGCTTGTAATTCATAGAAATATTGTGACTAAAACCAGAAAATCTTTGTATAGGTTGTGAGAGAAATACTTCTCACATATATTTCCTAGAAATATCTTCTACATAATTGTAAGACATTAGTGCAATGGTACATTCATCTAGCTAATGTCTTACCATTATGTGAGAGATATTTCTGCCACGACATGTAGTTACTTAACAGAGATATCCAGAAATCTACTTGACTCTTCAAAATTAAATTTGCCATTTGCTAAATATCAAAAAGAAACATTTTGTGGAGTGTTCAAACATCCCACAGTACTATAAGAAGGTTAAATACTAAACTAACTACTTAAAGCTATATTCCTACTTATTATCTTATAAATAAACCAATTAAAAAGGTGCGTCTCAAAATCTGAAAAAATAAAATAAAGTGACTCCATTAGTACTATGGGATACTTTAAACACCCTTAAACAAATAAAAATGCTTGTAATTCATACAAATACTATGACTAAAACCAGAAATTTCTTGTTGTTACTTGATAGAGTTATTCAGAAATCTATTAACTAATCCTGAAAATTTGACTTGTAATTTGCTAAATATTAATCATTAGCACTCTGTAGGTGACTATTTTTGTCAAGCAAAATATTAGTCCTGCCAATGAAATTTGAATTTGAATTTATTGGTTGTGTAGTCATATCCTTCTATGACAGCATCTAAAACAATCTCAACTGAAATTGAGAGCCAGGCTACTGCAATTTCAAATATATAGAACTAATATATGAAACCCTATATTTTGAGGGGATTCCATATACAGTAAGAGGAGAAGTAAAATTTATAATTAATACAGAGTGCTAAATATTAAGGAAAAAAAAAAGTTTGAACACCCCAGTCTCAAAGGTTATTTCTACTACAGTGAGGTCAATCCTCATTGGTTAATCCAAAACTTGTGACTTTGCACTCGATTAAATAAGAGGGTTGTCAGTGTTAGTATTTTTTTATCAGTTTTTCTTTTGCGTAATTTTTTTTTAAAAGTGTGGTCAATTGAGTAAAACTTTTTCTCTTTCCCCCACTTTTTTTTCAGCTAACAATCCTCTCCTCTGATCTTTATCTCCCCCCACCCTCGCTTGCTTGCTCTCTCTCTTTGTATGCTTCTCGTGTTACATTCACTTCTATCTTAGAATTAGGTTATTACTTCACAAATGACCTCCTCTCCATATCTATGGAACATCTGAACTGATATATAGAATGCTAAATGTCAATCCTCACTTGGGCTGAATGGTTTCAATCTTGTTTTATGTTTTCTGTCTGAATTTTCTGGGATGAGGAGTTATCATTTACAATCAGACTATTGTCCTCATCTTTGTTGTTGTTATCACAATGTTTCGACCATTGTGCCCTCTGGCCTTCATCAGGTGTATATTGATCTGAGTAACCTACAGTGAATTCTGAACAAAACTCTTTATTTAATCCATGTGGAACAAAACACACAGATTAAAACATAGATTAAATAAAGGGTTCAGTTAAGAATTCCCTGTAGGCTACCTGGATTGACATAGACCAGATGAAGGGTGAAGGGTACCACAGCTGAAATGTTGTGATAATAAAAACAAAGATGAGGACACTAGTTCAATTGTATATAGTGTAAATTGTTTCATGACCTCTCTGATGATGGACTAAACTTGCCCAAAAGATTTCTTTTGAGAAGATTTTTAAAGTAACCTAGAACATGAGATACCACCATTGATGCCACATGATCCAGTTTTGCTCGGCAGCCATGTTTGAAGCTAGAATATTTCCAATAGGAAAATCCCACCAAGAATGTCAGTTTGGGTGGGAGATGCAGGTGCATTTATTGAATATTTACAAATTAAATAAAAAAAAAAAAATTATTTTTATGTTTTCTAAAGTTTTCACCTTTTCAAGCACGATCGTGGATGTGCAGGTGATGTAATGGATAGTGGCTCAGGATGAGAAGTTGGAGATCTGAGTTCAAATTCCAGTTGGATTTGTTACATTCTCTTACATGCAAATCCCCTTGGGAAGGATATGAATCAATTTCAACACCCCGCAGCTATGGGTTAAATAGCAGGTGTCTGGAAAAAAATCATTCTTATTCTCAAAAAATTGTTAATTTACTCCAAAAAAAAAAAAAAAAGAATTATTCTTATAATCCAAAATACATATTGGCTTTAAATAACCCGTAAAAGGTTGATGAGCTGTAAAAAAAAAAAAACTAGTATTAACTATAATGTTCATTAAATCTGAAAAAAAAAATAATTAAATATTTATCCTGCAAATTTGTATTCACCCTCTATATAAATAAAAATGATTTTTGAAGAGCATAATTGAATATCTTTATTATTAATTTTTGATGTTTTTTTTTCTTTAATTTCTTCTTGTTGTTTGCTTACACCTTGTAGTAGTAAGAGATATAATAGTATTAAGAATCTTTCATTTTTTTCAGTGCAGCATCATAATTATTAAATTTTGAATTTTTAAGAAGAGACAGTTGAAATTTCTGGTGTATATAATTAGGAAAGAGGGCTTGGAAAATCTGATACTCACAGGACAGATTGAGCGCAAAAGAGAAACAATGTATAACCTACTTAATGAGTTTGAGTAAATGGATGGCAGAACAGGGTTTAAGAGAAATAACAAAAAATAAAATTTATTAAGTGCTACAAAGGACAGGAAATTGTGGAGAGCCATGATCGCCAATGTCCAATATCCTGAAAATGGATGGCATATAACAAAAATAAAATTTATAGAAGAAGAAGAAAGAACTTGAGGGATAAATGGATGGTAAATGGAACAGAGTTTAGGAGAAATAGCAAAAAGGTAAAATTTATTAACGCTACAAAGGACAAGAAATTGTGGAGAGCCATGATCGCTAATGTCCTGAAGGGATACAGCACATAAAGAAGTAATAGTAATAGCTATAATAGTTTTAAGTTTCTTTCACTTCTATTTATCACGATATTTCAGCCATTGTACACTCCGACCTTCTTCAGGTGGCTGGAATGTCAAACTGAACCCTTTATTTCGCTCGCTGGGGTAGACTGTTCTAGTTCCACGTGCCATGTCTAATGAATGTCAGTTATCAGTTATCTCCTATTAATTCCCCTCCAAGTTCTCCACTGCCGTAACCAACACATGGCACAGTGGATAAAGGCATTAGTTAGATACAGTGATAGGACCCAATGAGTGTGAGTTCAATACCTGGTTAAGGCGGTGGAGAACTTGGAGAGAGGAATTAACAGGAGATAACTGATTACTGACATCCATTAGACATGGCATGTGGAATTAGAACAGTCTACTCCAGCAAGCGAAATAGAGGGCTCAGTTTGATATTCCAACCACATGAAGATGGCCAGATTGTACAACGGCTGAAACGTTGTGATAAATAAGGCAACAGTGATGAGGATGATAGTCCAAACAATGTAAATCATATATATATATATATATTTATCAGTTCCAAATTTCCTGAAGGTTACCTGGATTGACAGTCATCTGAAGAAGATCAGAGGGCACAATAGCTGAAACTTGGTGATAACAACAACAAAGATGAGGACAACAGTCGGTGTGTAAATAGTCCTAGACTTATTTTTATCTATTGCTTATTGTTATGATTGTTTACTTATTGTTTGGTAGATAGTTGTGTAACTGATTTTAAATTCAACCTATTTCAACAAAAATGATTATATTTAGTCCACCTTTGGTGTCACTGAAATGATGTTTAAATGTCAAGTGTAAATTATTTGAAAACTAAGCAAAGGATGATATCATCAAAAGGATTCAAATAGAGGCTAATGTCTTTTGATGTCATTACTTGATCTGAAAAGGTCAGTGGTAAAATTGTTATAGTCTCCTCTTCTGCTGATTAAAAAAAAGAAGAAATTTCATTAAAAAGTTATATATAATATGCGTTGAGGCAGCAGACCTTCATTAATACAAGCTTGGTTAAAAGTTACAGAAAAACGTTTATTTTTTTAAATTAACTTTTCTTTTTTACATGCAAAAGAAAGTAAATGGATGCAGTCAATGTAAATATTTTAGATTTTGGGCTTTCAAGTTGTTTAAGGACGTTATCAAGATCAAAGAGTTAAGAAGAAAATGAGCGTTAATTTTTATTTTTGATTTTAAATTTTAATTTAAAATTTTTTTAAATTATTAATTATTAAAATTTTAAATTTTAGTTGTAATTTGGTGTAAATTTTAGTTTAATTCTAACTCAGTTTTTTAATTTTTTAAAATTTTTAATATTTTTAATTTTTAAAATTTTAATTTTAGTCCTAATTTGATGTAAATTTGTTCATTTTAATTTAATTTTAACTCCGTTTTTTAATTTTTTAATTTTTAATTTTAATTTTTAGATTTTAATTTTTAATTAATTTTAATTTAAAATTTGTTAATTTAAATTTTAATTTAATTTTAATTTAAAATTTGTTAATTTAAATTTTTAATTTAATTTTAATTTTTAAAAAAATTAATTTTCGTTTAATTTTTAATTTAAAATTTTTAGAACTTAATTTAAATTTTAGTTCTAATTTAGTGCAAATTTGTTCATTTTAGTTTAATTTTAACTCAGTTTTTAATTTTTTTAATTTTTTTAAATCTTAATTTTTAATTTTAATTAATTTTAATTTTTAAATCTTAATTTTTAATTTTAATTAATTTTAATTTTTAAAATCTAATTTTTTAATTTAAAAATTTTAATTTTGATTTTTAAATTAATTTTAACTCTTAATTTTAATTTCTAAAATTTAAGTACTATTGATGTTCTTTATTCCTAATTTGTAGTAGTGTAGCAATATGAGTCAATTGAAAAAATGCAGGACTTGTTGCACAACTTGATACAGAACATTTACTTTCGCTCGTTTGGTTATCAGTAAGTGAAGTCAACTTCAAAGTATAGAGCAAGAGGCTCAGACTGTGAGAAAATCATAGAAGGTGACAAGACAAAGAAAATTGTTGTCTATAAAACTGACTGTCCCTTGTAAAAGCAAACAGATGGAATGAAGTGGGCCTTGCAAAACAGACACAGACAACAGCCACTAAACAGGGAATGAGCCATAGCCTGTCTGACTGTCGAACTCACTGCCTTGGCAGAGAGGAACTCGGACAAGGCTTTGCCAAAGGGCAAAATTTCATCCGGAGAGGTAGACAGGCCTTGAACCCGCTTATGCGGGTTCTAAGGAAATATTTTTGTCCAAGCCTATAGGCTCAGAGAACCCATGATAAACTCGACCTTGTACCACATACATTCCTCATGGGGGGGGGTGTTAAATATTAACAGCCGCTGAACTGTGTACCTTCCATCTCACTTACGTCTCATCTCTACTTCACTCTCTTATAGAAGTAGGTTACAACCCAAGAATAAAATCTGGTTTACTCCTAGAAATTGTTTTGTTCTTCATTCATGGGTAATTTTTAAGCCACAAGCATTTGACTAGAAAAATCTGCACCTTGTCAACGAACCTGGGTGTCTGGTGTGAGCTGCAATGCAACAGTAGTAAGCAGCTATCATTGACTTAAGCACAGTTTCTAACTTGACATTTGTAAATAAAAACAAAGTACAGATAACTCTTTAAAAAGTTAGGATTTGGTTTGACATTGTATTTATATTATTCACATGATCCTTTGAAAATGATAAAAAAAAAATTAGTATTTTTTTTTTATTCTGGCAAATATTATGGCTTGAGGAAATTCTAAAGAATGTTACTCTACAAAAATTGTTCACTAGAAAATTCTTTCCTATTTATGTAATCAGACAAGTCTATTTAAGTAACGCCATGTTTTTAAAGAGACTCTCTGGATAAAGTTCTCATCTGATTACATCTCACACCCATTTTTCTCCATTTTTTTTTCATTCACTAAATGCTTCAATGAAATATAATTCATTTTTATTTGTAGCAGTATTGACGGCCTGCATCAACCCACACATTTTTTACTTTATGAATATGTAAGCAAAAGCAACAAGAGAAACAACAAGGAACACAAAACAGTTTTATAACAACGAGATTTATATTTATATAATGATGAAGAAAAATATATACGGAAAAAACAAACAAAAATCCTTATATACAATTATGCTGTTTTAATGTTAATATGTCAACGTCGGATGTTTTGGCCAATAAACCATCTTCAGGACATATTCATAAATTATAACATTATCAATACAACATGACAAAGATAATGTTATAATTTATGAATATGTCCTGAAGATGGTCCGACGTTGAAATATTAACATTAAAACAGCATAATTGTATATAAGGATTTTTGTTTGTTTTTTCCGTATATATTTTTCTTCATACTGTTGGATCTATATCCATATATTTGCTTACATTTATATAATGATGTACAAGCAGAGATTACTATTTTTGTTGGTGTTATGTCCCTTTGACTGAATTAAAGTTTTTACTAATGAAATATTTTTATCCGAGCTCACAAAAGTTGTCGCTCAAAATATTCACTTTTAGAGAGTTGAAAGAATTATAAAGCTGAGAATATGTTGAGTAAACTTTTAGCTTCAGAAGGGTTCTGTAATGTTTGTAATTAAGTTTCCGTAACTTGTCATTAAGTTTGTAATGTAGTTTGGAAAATTTCATACATATGTGTATGTGTGCATGTATGAATATGTTTTCATAGCGTCTGACTGCAAGTGGTCGAGATGCAATTTCTTTTTTATAACTACATTTTGTAGCGAGAGAAATCAAAGAAGAGGAAGAGAACGAACTCGTGTCTGGTATTTATAATTAATTTAATCACGTGGTAGGCTCGAAAAGGCATTGACAGATTTTGTCGGAATTATTTTTTTGTCAGATCAAGAACTAGGTCGATGTTATTCGGACATGATTTAAATATTAAGTGACCAATCAGAAGCTGAGGTTTTCTGAAAATATGTATTAACCTGAATAAGCTCTGTGATCTGCTTTTTTCCCAGAAATCGACATTGATATTTGGACATGATTTAAATATTAAGTGACCAATCAGAAGCTGAGGTTTTCTGAAAATATGTATTAACCTGAATAAGCTCTGTGATCTGCTTTTTTCCCAGAAATCAACATTGATATTTGGACATGATTTAAATATTAAGTGACCAATCAGAAGCTGAGGTTTTCTGAAAATAAGTATGAAGCTGGGTAAGCTCTATAATCCACTTTTTGCACAGATTTAGACAAAATTCAACATTGATAAGAAAGTACTAAATATTCAGAAATAATTCTTGTTTTATGTTGACATTGTCTAAAGTGTACATTTTAATTTTTTTTTCAAGCATCCAGTAATTATTAAGAGACAACACTATGACAAAAAAAAAAACCTTCAATTTAAAACATCATTTGGGGGTGGGTTTTGATTATTGTTTACCAGGTGCACTAAGGAATCAGTCGCGATTTATAAGTGACTTCTTTTTTACTAAAACCCTAACAAGTGAATTAAATAGAAAAATTAACAAAATCCCTAACTGTAACTGATGTAATGAATATGCATACACCTGGGTTCCCCCTCACAGTAATATGATTGGCCGGTGTCAGCCATAAATACAGACTGATGTCTATGCCTATTGGACTATGCCATTGTCTACGCCATTGCTCACGCCTATTGCCTAAGCATATTGCCTACGACTACGATGAGTAACAGTCCATTACGGCTACCTGCTAGATTGTCTTACCTGGTTACAGTAGCCAAAACCACTTAGCTACTTCGAACAAATATATACCTTTCCGGGACATATCAATAACAAGTAGATTAATTTTCTTAAAAAAGAAATGCAAAAATTAATAAAAACCCTAATTGTAACAATTAAATTAAATTCCTTAAAAAGCAATTGACGAAATTAATAAAAACCTTAATCATAAATTTCTTAAAGCACAAATGACAAAATTAATATCATTCTCAAATAAAAAGCTCTACATAGAAAATGTAATTCAATTGTTTTGTTTAAAAACTAAGTTACTTAGTAAGCAGGTTACTAATTTGAACTCGGCTCTCCAATTCCTCAGCCTGAGCCACTATCCATTATTCCATCATGCCATGCCTCTTCCGGATGTCTCAGTTATCACCCTTTAACTCAACTCTTCAAGTTTTTGTTCATCACGGAAGTAGCCAGGTATTGAAATCACAACTCTTTGGGTCAAGTTACTGGATCCAACCAACACTTGACACATTGTGAAATAAAGGACGATGGCGGTGGATCTTCAAGGGTTAGAGACTGCTGAAAGTGAAAAGGTGGGAAAGAGTGGGCCATGAATGTAGAGGCCGCTGAAATTGAAGAATGTGAAAAGAGGTTGAATAGGACTCAGTCAATGCTCTTATAACCTCAGCGACTGAGGTTATTTATTGTACCCTGCTGATTATTTCTATTGCTGCTGCTGAATCGAGCAAACTAAGGAAGCCCTCACATGCCACAGTCACCAACAAATGAAATTTCTTTTTATAATTTAATTAACAACCAAAGCATAAAAGATTTTGAAAAATAAAATCACTCAGTCATCTGAGAGACTTTAGAGTTTAAATACCTCCAAAGATTTGCTAAAAATGTAAATACCGTGATGAAAAGATGCTTTAAACTTAATAAAGACAGTTTTGTCGTCAAAATCTTTGTTATTATTATGAGGAGAGACCAAAGGATTTTTTAATTATTATATTTTCTAATCCTTTTTAGAACCTTCAAAATTTTGGTTAAAAAAGTTTTCCTTGCATCGACTGGGAAAATTTAGCATTTTTTTTCAGTGAAAAACATACTGATTTGAAACTTATTGCAAAAATCAGATAATTATCAGATTTTAATTAAATATTCAGGGCTTATTCACAAATGAATTAAATTATTTAAGAAAAGTTTCTTTTTTAGAAAACCTTGGTAAAAATATTTTTTTTTACATTTATTACTCTTATTATTCCTTTCTGCCATTTATTACCCTTATTATTATCCTCTAACATTTATTACCCTTATTATTACCTTCTGCCATTTATTACCCTTATTATTATCCTCTGCCATTTATTACCCTTATTATTGTTCTCTGCCACTTATTACCCTTATTATTACCTTCTGCCATTTAATGCCCTTTTTATTACCCTCTGCCATTTATTACCCTTATTATTACCCTTTGCTATTTATTTAATTTTATGAAAGTCTGAGAAATTAATTTTTGTAGGGCTTAATGTTTATATTAGTTTTAAGAACAAGTCCTTGGAGAATTTAAATCATCAAATTTCTTTTGTCAAACAGGACCCCAGTTACAAAAAATTTGCTCTGAATTGTAAAATAAAAAATGCAATAAAACTAAGACATTATTTAATTAGAAAGGATTTTAATTGCTTTTATGAATAAGATATATTATGGACAGTATTATCTTAAGAAAAAAAGATTTTTTTAATTAATTTTTACAAGAATTGTTTCATTTTTTAAAAATTTTAATTATAATAATTTATGAAGTTTTAAATCTTTTAAAATTCTGTTTTCATTTGTATTGGTTAAGTGATATTGTTATTATGTAAAAACTATATTTACTAATCATAAATAGAAAAGCTTACTACAATTCATCGACCCCTAACATTTTAAAAAGAATTTCCTCCATAAATATAGCAAATTTTAAAGATATTTTAAACATTTAAATGTAAATTTGTCCCAACTGAAGATACAGAGAATGCACTCATGAAACAAAGTTCAAACTCCAGCTGGGAGAGTTTGCATTTGTTTTGCTCTAATGCTATTGGGGAAGGCATGAATCCACTTCTCCCTATAGCTAGAGATATATATCAGAGCAGATGTATCCCTTTAACTTTGTAAAGGCAGTTCAAGTTGTGCATCAGGCTAGAACCCTCGCTCCATAAAAATTAACTTTACTAAAACTTTAGCAGCATCTTCTGGCATGCTTATAGTCTGATACTCATAAATAAGTCTGTTTTTTTTATGTTTTTTCTGACCTTGTAGAGTATAGGGTCTCACCCTCATCAATTTTTCTGCTTTTTCTTTTTCTTCTGAGTTTGACCCAGAGAACCAGTCGATGTCTTCCTTGTGAATGCCAAAACCCTTCTGGTCATTAGGCCAACCAGACCAAATTTTAGATTGGCTCCATATTCAATCTAAAATTGAAAACTATATAGGCATGACTTACTTTCCTCATTAGTTAAAAATCACAAAATGTATCTCTTTAAACCATGCCTGCTCACAATATTATATTTGCAGGTTTTCAGACCATAAAACTTGAGCCTTATTTTTGAAAACCAAATTTTATGCATAAATTGTTAGGTTTCATTTTGGTACTGATTTGACTTTATTTTCCGTTTTTTTTTTCTTTCTTTTTTTTTAAAAAAAGTGAGGTTCATCCAGTCGAGGTAGAGGGTGAAGGAGTAAGAGGTAGTTAGTTTATGCTGATAGGAGGGGAAGATAACAGTTAACCCCAAACTTGAACAGGTTAAGATTTTAGTGATCAGGGAAACATTCTCTTGGGAGACAGTTTCAGAGAGCAGTGGTTCATGGGAAGAATCTGTTTGAATGAAACTTACTTCTTACTTCTCACCAATGGAATACAGAGGGAAGGAGTAAAGTTAATTTTTATCAAGCAAGGGTGCTAGCCTGATAGACAACTTTAACTGCCTTTACAAAGTCAAAGGTCTACATCTGCCCTGATATCTGTCTATATCTCTGAGATGAGGTATTATAATTACTTGCATTATTTACGTTATTCATCCTCATCTTCATTGCTATATTCACAATGTTTCAGCTGTTGTATGCTCCAGCCTTCTTCAAGTAATTGGAATTTTTAACCAAACCATTTATTTTGTCCACCGGGGTAGATTGTTCTAGTTCCACATGCCATGCCTATTCCAGATGTCTCAGTTGTTTCCCTTTAACTCAACTCTCGAAGTTTTTGGTTCACCACTACTGTGAACACACAACAACTTGGGTTTAGTCACTGGATCTAACCAACGTCTTTATCCACTTGGCTATGTGTCCTTATTTTATCCTTTCTTCCCTCTTCCTTAGCAAGAAAGCCTCTTGATTTTGTCTAAAGGCAGAATACAGAAGATTCTCTTTCTTTTTTTGAGGAGTGGACAGATCAAACTAACATCAATTTTGTTTCTTCTGTTTGTTTTATATTTTCATTTGTTTTTTGGGATCATCTCCCCCACCTCCCAATCATTCATAAATTTTTGTAAAAAAAAAAAAAAAAAATCATGGAATTTTCATGTCATGGGGTGGGGTTTTGTAGGCCCCCTGAGTATATGTGGTATTATGGTGAATGGAGGATTGATTGATGACGGACAGGTTCTTTTTTGGTGAATGTGGTAAATTGTAATGAGTGAATGGGTTGCAAATCAGATTATTATAGAATACCAGTGATGACCAGCCTCAGCTTACCCCCCTCCTTTTCAGCCTTGTGCCACAGTTTTGTATTTTTACAAAAAGTATCTCGTGAGACCTAAAACTGTTTGTGAGAATTGTAACCAAATACAGTGAAGCTGAATAAACCTTTCTTGAATACTGAATCAGAAAATTCAACTTCCATTACAAAAGGAAGCTACATCAGCTATTGTGAAAAGCTACATGACAATGTAAAAAAAAAATTTTCTCACACACTCAAATTCAGATAATGACCTTTCCAACAAAATACTGACACATTTCACAAGAAAAATATATTCCATTACAATAACAAATTTATATTACGAGTTCACATACAAACTTTAAACCGTTGTTAAATTCATTCTTTCTTGAATTTATTAATTTTAAATTTTATTTCTTCTCAGCGAACAATCACAATTAAAGGCAGATAACTTTGTTCAATTATTAAAACTATCATTACAAACAATTTACTTTTATTCAAATGTTATTATTGACCTTGTGCCAGTTTGTAGAGTTTTTCTTTACACAGATTGATCAACTGCGTTAACTAAAAAAGCCTTCTGATAATAATTCTT
The DNA here is from genome assembly GCA_903632075.3 of Acanthosepion pharaonis. Classification (NCBI taxonomy): domain Eukaryota; kingdom Metazoa; phylum Mollusca; class Cephalopoda; order Sepiida; family Sepiidae; genus Acanthosepion; species Acanthosepion pharaonis. The sequence goes on along the minus strand of CAHIKZ030000046.1, from coordinate 1,413,867 downwards.
TGAATTAACACCCATAACTCTGCAACAATTAAAGCGAATTTTTACATTTTTGGTTGAGAATTTACAACAAAAATATTAAACACTGTCTTTAATATTTAATTTACAAGAATAATTTTACAACATTCTAAAAACAATTTATGCAACGCAATATTCAATATTTACCAATTTATAAAGAAATATATTTTTTAAACATTTACTAATTATGTGAACCATCATAAAGGAATTCTTTTACAAGTTTACAAAGTTTGAATCAACTGGCAATTAGTCGATGTTTTTTTTTTTTTGCCAAGCATTCCAATATAAACAATAGTGTTTAGTTTATTATTTTCATTGTAAAATGTAAATTCTCAAGTACAAAATGATTCACTTTGTTCATATGTTTAGGTTTAAATACAATCTAATCTGTCAAAAAAAAAAAAAAAGAAATAAATTGACCCGAAGATTAACCCCAAATTTGGAGGTTGCAAAGGACAACTACGTCTTCACAACCAGCCTCCAACAGTCATAGCCGTTGACCACCAATTAACAACAGTTGTCCGTGGGGGAGGCATTTTAACATTGTAACTGCCTCCAGTCACTCCACTCTTCCGGTAGGAGGCTACAAAGACGTAAATGGACGTGACACCCAATGACACAATAGAGGTATTATGGTGGGTGTGGCGAGAAAGGTAAGAAAGAATGTGTTGTTTTGGTGCAAGAAACATTGTTAGTATGATTGGGTCAGCGTTTGTGGCTAGCTAAGTTTAGAAGTTAAGACAGAAGACCGACCTCTTCCCCCTTCCCCATTTCGGCCTTGTGCCACATTTTCTGTTTTTTTTTTTTTTTACGGAAATAAATATTCCAACGACACAAGTCATGGAGCCAATCCTAGTTCAGGTAAGTCACCCCCACCTCAAATCCTCGCTTCTTAAAACAATAAACATTGCCGAAGACTGAATGAAGGTAGTAAAAAAAATAAAAGGTAAATTTGCAGATAATGCCCCACTGCACTCACTAGTGACAAATTTGAAAAATATCATTCATGTTGTAAAAAAGTTTGATTATTTCAAAAATATCATTGAAAATTGGCGGAAATCTACCGTTTAGGTAAATATTGACAATTTTAGTTAGGTTCTGGTTACTCTCGATTACTGCGCGAAAATTTACTGGCCTCGATAATTTGTGACTGGGGCATTAATCAAGGCCAGTAAACTTTCGCACAGTAATCGAGGGTAACTAGGACCCAAATAAAAATTGTCAATATCTCCTTAACGGTAGATTTCCGCCAATTTTCAATGATATTTTTGGAATAATCAGGTGATTTATATTTAAAAAAAAATATCACTTGACATTATTTGCAAATTTACCAAATAAAACCGGTGTATTGGGGAAAAATGTCCTTTTTTTAACACTTGGTGTTGTTACCGTGCGTAAAATGTTATTTCATCAGTCTAAGCAAAAAAGTAAGTATTATGTTTTTTACAAAACCCAGTTAATTTTTACATTTACTAAATGACTTCAAAACATACCTCTGACAAATATTGGATTTTTAAGATATTTTTAAATTTAAATTTTTCGTCTAATTGTGGTTCCATAAGAAACCCTGTGTCAATGTTTTAAAAATGTTAGTGAAAACTTTATAACAGGAAATTAATTTTTCTTCTAATTTAATTCGAATCAGCTTTAGCCAGTTAGGACAGGTAAATTGGTAAATTTTTATTTTAACACCCGAGCGCTAATAACCCTTCAAATTTTTCCAAAATAGTCTTATTTCCGTGCAAATGTATATGCTGAACTCAAAACAACAATTAGATATTGAAGAAACCTACCTGTCTGGATGTTAACGACCAGAAATAATTGGACTTCTTCTTGCTCTTCTTGTCATTCCTTACCGGCTTATTTGCACGGAATTAAGACTATTTTGGAAAAATATGAAGGGTTATTAGCGCTCGGGTGTTACAATATAAATTTACCAATTTTTCTTTAAGGATTTTTTAGGAAGTCCCTGACGCACCATCTGCTCTCCGTCCTTCACGCTAAATGCCTCTACCAGAGATACGAGGTTGCATTGGAATTGTGATTATTTCTTTTTGCAAAGTTTAACAAACTAAACATATTCACTAAAAAACAAACAAACCCTGTCAAACTGATAGTTTTTCTTGTTATTATAATTAGACTCTCTTGGCAATTTGAATTTTAATAAAACCCAAACATATGAAACTGGATATATATATATCAATGACTTTTTAAAACAATAAAAATTGTCGAGACAGTAATAGCCAAGAGAAAAGCCATCATTAGACACGACGTTATTTTCCAGGAACTGATTCTATAAAGGCAGGTAACCTTTATGAACCTATACTGTTCTCATCATATTTCTATTCAGAAGTATGAAGCTTTTCTTTTCTTTCTCTTTTACTGGAGTGCCATCAGCTGTACTATGGTTTCTTCGCCACATTCGAAATGAATTGTTACAGCCCCAAAGAGCCAATGGAAGACCTATCAAATTTATTTGATTAGAATTTGGCACATTTTTGTCAGAATAAATGTTCATCACAGAAAAAAAACCTCTTTCAGTCTCCGCAGAATTTACAGCAATTGTATTAATTTATATTTTTAGATAATCCAACATACGGTTCGCTAAGCTTTTTTTTTTTTTTTTTTTTAAATTTTAAGATTCGGTTTGTGAGAATTGGTTGGATGCGACCACTGGACAGCCATCCAGATTAATTATTATTTTTTCTAGTTTGCTATGTAAATTAATTGTAAATTGATCCACCACTCTTGATGAATCCAAAAAAAAAAAAACCCACTCCTATTTCCAAACAGCTGTGAAATGAATATGTATTTATTTTTCAAAACTTTTTTCACATATTACTGTCGATTAAGTACTCCAGATTTACCAAATTCCAAAAATAAGGAATCATTCATATGGTAGGAAGATTAAAAATAAAAAATTTTGACTTCCGTAGGAGATGTGATCAGTTTTTACGATGAATTTAGACAGGAAACTGCTATTAACGTTTACAAAATTTTTATTTTATTTTTATCGTTTAGAACTTATAAAAAAATGGATAGGGGAGAGTCGCAATGTCTGCTCTAAAATTCCGCAATCTTTGTGTTTTATTGATTTCTTGCTCATCTTTTTGTAGACTGTGAGAATTTCTTCTCACACAGTTCAACCCTTGGCAGAGACAAGAAAGACATACAATCAACAAGGTCTAACTTAAAACAAATTTTATTGTATCCTTGCAAAAAGATTTTGCCCTTTTTTGCCCCTGGGAACAGGGTGGGTTGTTCTTCAATGAATAGGTAGTGTCTTTTACTTCAGTAGGACTCAATTGGTCTCTACGAAGTTGGAGAAGCAGGAATTTGCTGGTCGTTGCTGGAGCATTACCATTTCGGTTGCTGAAGTTGAAATTCGGCTGTTGTCGAGATCATGCATAAAGTTCTTCGTGTAAACGTACACATTTGACGACAGTCAATAAATGACTGAATTATACAGCCTTGAAGTATTATGCTAGGACATGACGTCGTCTCTGAAGCATTACCATTTTGGTTGCTGAAGAACAATAATTGATTTTGGGCTTGGGCCCTAATTATTTTTCCAATAATTTGCCGGCTTGGAAGCATTATTTTGGTTGTTGAAGAACCCTAATTATTTAGGCTTGGGCAAAAAGAGATTCAAAATGAGTCCTGACATTTCCAATATTTTGCAGCAACTGTTAAGATATTCCGGCCCGCGTAAGGGTTAAGGGCACGGAATAAATGAGTCAACCTTCTAGTTTGAAAATCAGGCTGCGACTGAGTTCAAAGGAGCACGGGCCGTTGAAAAATGCCCGCGAAAAAACAAAGTCAAATTCGACCAATGAGATTGGTCTTTACAAAATTAGCCAATAGGAGCTTAAATTCAGAATTTCTCACAAAACACTAGTATCATTTAATTATAGAAATGCTATTCTTTTCAATCATTGTATGTACCAGCTAAGCATTTTTTCACCAGCTTGAGATGGACAGGTTTATTAGTTTTTATTTTGTCTTTTAATGCGTTTGCTTTCTTGATAATATTAATATGATTATATTTTTTAAGTATTCGGTTTATAAGAGACTAGTGGGATCTCATTTGTTCGTAAATTGGCTTCACTGAAAGAATTCAATCGAATATTCATTTCACAAAATCAAGTGAAAAAATTAAAGGGAGACAATTTTTATATCAGTTATAAGTTATTTCCCTTTAGTTTTTAAATTATAGATAGCGAAATCTATCAGATGAAATTTAAATTTTTATTATTGATTTATTCCAAAATTTTAATACATCAGCAGATGTCAAATCATTAATGTCAACAACTGAGCACAAATAATTATTAATTAAAAAATAGTAATTAATTTATAATATTATCCATAACTACATGTACAAAAATGTCGTTTTAGATAAAAGTTCAAATAAAAATAACCACATAAATACTTAAAAAATGTGTGCATTGTCGAAAATTCCTTTTTCCACAATATAGCAATTTGTTTCATGCTATAATGCTTATAACCAAAAGAATAAGGTTAATTTGCAGATTAGGGCCCGCGCTCAGTTTGCAATAAAAATTTTCTGAATACTTATATTTAGGTGTAAATGTACATGCTTCATTCGAAAATGATTTGATAAATTTGATAAAATCTACTGTTTTGTAGTTGTTGACAGTAAAAGTTCGAATTCATTCGCGTCGCGGCAGCCATTACTGGCGTTGTTTGCATACATTTGCTGCTGAATAGCTTGTCTTGATTATTGCGCACACAATATAGTCCTCTTGCGCACTAATTAAGATAAGTTGAGACGAGTAAGATCAGTAAAAAAAAAAAAATGGTTAACTATGTTCTTCCATGCTTACTATTCCGCAGCAAATGTATACAAACAACGTCAGTAATGGCTGCCCGCGAATTTCAGTCAAATCAATTACATTCATTTACGTGCTAATACTCTTGGGAAAGATATGAATCCTCTCCCCCAGCTATGAGTAAATAGCAGGACAGACCAGGTTCTATAGCCTTGGATGGCAACTGGTCTACTGCAGGAAAAAATCATCCTTGTCAGTCCTGTATCGAAACATACATGATCGCCTACGCGTGTATCATGCATGGCACATAACTGAACTGAATTTTTAGTCAATACCTAGATGGGTGTGACTGTAAATCTGGATGTGAGGCTGCTGTAATGGGTAACTGATCAGGATTGGAAAAAAATACTTTGTACTCCCACAAATTAAAATTGTTTTTTCGTATGCAAAAATAATTCCAAAACGGTAGATTTTATCAAATTTATCAAGCCAAATTCGAATGGAGCATGTACACTTACACATAAGTGTAAGTATTTTGGAAATTTTTTAATGCGAACTGAGTGCGGGTGTTACACTGCAAATTAACCAAAAAAAGGCCGTTAACTACATTCTGCCGCGCTTACTATTCCGCAGCAAATGTATGCAATCAACGCCAGTAATGGCTGCCGCCAACAATGCGAACGAATCAGAACTTTTACTGTCGATAACTCCAAAGCGGTAGATTTTATCAAATTTATCAAGTCATTTTCGAATGAAGCATGTACATTTATATCTAAATGTAAGTATTCGGGAAATTTTTAATGCAAACTGAACGTGGGTCCCAATCAGCAAATTAACCATTTAACCAGTTAACTCCTCCTTTAGTACATTAACCCTTTCACCAGGGGTCGCTCTTCGCTGCTATAAATAGCCGCGGACCCTTTGCCTCTATCTCTTTTTCCCTCAGGCCTGTGCGCCGACACCTTGAGGTAAATCTCTCCTTTTCCTCAGTATTTCAGCTATCAACCTCGAAATGTAGGCACTAAGAAGGGATAGCGTGGAAACACGCTAAACACAATACACACACACGCACATACAGAATATTCACACATGCACGCACATACAGAATATTCACACACACTTCGTCCTTTGTACTGTTTCCATGTATTGTAACTTGTTATTAATATATATTTGTATATACATATATTATCGGTCTTGTGTTTTGTTTGCTTTCTTTGCCTTCTTCTTTGGACTTAATCAAAGTCCAACCTTTCTATGTAGTTGGGCTCGGCGAGCAGGAGTATCTGAACCTTACTTGCGTTTTTTCTACGTCTGACTTCTATCAACAACATAACAGCCACGGCCCTCTACACCATCGGCAATAAAGTCAATGCAAGCTACATTGCTGCAATTAACCAAAAAAGGATGTTTTATTTGTTTTCAGATGTTAAAAAGAAAGAATTTCGAAAAGTATGTCTATTGGCGATCGTTTGGGCATTTTGAGCAGATTTTATATTTATTTCGGTACCTCCAAAAATTCGGTAAAGAGACTACACTACAGAGAGATCATTTTTTTCCATGGTATCGACACTACTTGAAAAATAAGTATAATAATTTTAAAAAAAAATATAAACTTTCATCATCAAAATCTTTTAAATAGAGAAAAAGTTAAAGGATATTTTTTATGTAAAATATTTTTTTATATCCTGTTTAAAACCTTGGAAATTTTGATTAAAAATCTTTTCTTTCTATCAACGTAGAACCTTAAATTTGTACAGGAAGTGCTTTTTTGTTCTTTTATTTCTTTCAGTGAAAAACCTTAATTTAGAAAATTTTGCAAAAATCCTATAAATGTCGGACTTTTAATGAAACTTTCAGGAATTATTCACAAATTAAATCACTTTTGAAACTTTTTTTATTTTTGAGATTGTAGCATCCCGTTACCACTTTCTTATAAATGTTGAATTTTGTACAATTTTGTGCAAAAAAAAAAAAAAAAAAATGGATCACAGAGCTTACTCAGCTTAGTAAATATTTTCAGGAAATATAAGCTTCTAATTGGTCAGTAAACACAGAAGTGGGCGTTGCAATCCACCCATGTACAAATATTTTTCCAGCAGGTGACCAACTCAAGTTTTCCCGCCATTTTCTGTGATCCTGTCACGTGATTACATTAATTATAAATATCAGGTACACGCTTGCTGCATTCTCTTCTCTACTCTTCCCCTTCCCTGCGAAGATGTGATCTTAAGGATTGTCGTCTCGGCCATGCGCGGTCAGACGTGAAAAGCATATTCACGCATGCACGTACATACGAAATTTTTCAAACTACATTACAAACATATGAAATATTTCCAAGCAAGCAAGAACTTTTTTCTTTTAAATATTCTTCTAAAGCTACAGTTTATTCAGCATTTCTCAGCTTTATAATTAATTCAACTTTTGTGAGCTCAGATAAAAATATTTCGCAGTCTAACACCAAAAGAACTTTAACTTCTACACATGTACATCATACTTATTATAAAACCCAGGTTTTGTGTGTGTGTGTCTGTGCGTTTATATATTGGATCGGATTTCCTACATTTTTCAACCGATTTCAACAAAACTTCACAGGACTACGTAAAATTACCTTGCGGTGATTCTGACAGCGCCAAAATTGGAAAAACGATTAAGAGGCATCACTGTCGCCAGTATGAAAGGGGGACAACTCATATCGAGTTATATTTATAAAACCCAGGTTGTTTATGTGCATGTGTGTGTGTGTGTTCGTTTATATATGGGATCGGATTTCCTACATTTTTCAACCGATTTCAACAAAACTTCACTTTTTGTTGGCAGGTAGTGTTTCTTGCACACTTTTTTCTTTATTTTTACATTCAGAATGCTTTAAAAATTCCATTTACAAGACAATTGTTTATAATAAAATTCTATTCAATCGGTAGATCTATAACGATTGAAAACAATGTTTTCGTTTGGGTTTGACCAATTCATAAAAAAAAAAAAAAAACTAATTAAGATATGCGTGTCCGTCAACCTTAAACAATAATCTTTGTCGATTTTATTTTTCAGTCTTTATGATCGTCGATACTTGATCTATCTCTTATTGTTACATCCCCGGGCAACGCCGGGATCTCCTGCTAGTCATAAATAAATACAAATGTTATTGTTTTAAAACCATTTCGTTCCTTCTTGTATTTTGTTTTGTGGTATTTTACGTTAAATATAAAGTGTGTGGTCATGTTATTCGCTCAGCAATAAACAGACATTTACAAATCGTCCATTCTTAACACACCTCTACAAGATCTCTGTAAAAATATGATTTTTTTTTTTTTTTTACACATTTCTTATCCAGTTTGAAATGATTTGGGTTGGGGGGCCTTTTTTTAAAATAATTTTTATGAAATTCCGAAAAATTATTTCTTGCACGTTTAATGCTAATATTTAAGGACAAGTCCTCAGAGAATTTATCTTTTTTTTTTTTTTTTTTTCTTTGTCAAACGGGAACCCCATTTACAGAAAATCTGTTCTGAATAAAAAAGAAAAGTGTAAGTTATTTTATTTATTAGTGTTATTATTAAAAACTAATAAATAGTTTTTAGTTTAGACACGAGATCGCCGGAAAATGAGCATAGCAGAATAATAAAGGCCTTAAACTTGATGAAAACAAAATTTTATCGTCAAAATGTTTATTTTTTCATTAAGAAGAAAGAACAAAGTAATTTTTGATTATTTTTCAAAATTTTTCTGTTTTTATTAGAGCATTCTAACTTTCGATTGAAAAATCTCGTTTCTCAGCATCAGCAGGTGTCCTACTAAATAACATGGCGGATTTTTATGTATTTTTTTGTTAATGGCAGTCATTAATTTTGAAAATCTTGCAAAAATAAAAATAATTGTCGGATTTTCATGAAACTTTCAGAAACTATTCACAAATGATGGAAATTATTATAAATATGTTTAATTTTTTTTAAGTCATGGTATTTTTTTAATATTTATTACCACCCCCATAATTAATTTCATGAAAATTCATTAAATTTTAATTTGTTCCCCTATAGCGATTAATTAGTTAAAAGCACAAGGCTTTGAGGAAAGTAAATAATCTTTTTATTAGTTTTATTTATTTTAATAATGTTAAATTAACATTTTTTAATAATATAGTTTTTATTTATTTTTAATAATAAATAGTTTACTTTTATTATTCTATTTATTTTTATTAAAAAAGTTTTAAATTGCTTTTAGAAGTAAAAATTGGTGCTGCTTCATAAAACAGGGGCCATAACTCGCATACACATTAAATTAATTTTGTTAATATACTTATGGGTTAAAAATCCATTTATTGAAAGAAACACTGAGTAATTTAATTTGTAGACTTTGTTCTTGATAGGCAGAGAAGCACTGTGTAGAAGTAGCAATCAAATTTATTGGGAATATTAAATTTATTAGCTTGGAATTTTTTCACTTTTTTAAAAATGCATTTTAAATTTTAGGTATCACGATTTTTTTCTGGTATAATTTATTTTATAAAGCAAAGATTAATGAACAAGGTTCGGTGATCATTAATGATGGCTGGTCAGCTTATAATGGACTAAAAATGATTTGGGGTACAATCCTGGCTTCAGCTAAAAAGCGTTTTCTCGGAAAAAAAAAAAGAGAAAAGAAAAGGCAGCATCCGCACAAATGAGAATATATATATATATATATATATATATATATATATATATAAATATTAAAAGCAATATAAACTTTATATTGTTTCTAATAAACTAATTTTATTAAATAAATTAAATGACATAAATTTTAACTTGCGAATTATGGTACGATTCTAGACTTTTTACCGAAAGTATTTTATTTTTGAAAGATTTTTGGGGCAAATATTAAATTAATGCTTGAAGACAGTTTTTTTTTTTAATGCATTTTAAATTAAATTTAAAACTTTAGGCATCACTTTTTCTTTTCTTTTTTGGGTGTATATATTTATTTTATAACACAAAGGTTATGGAAAGCAAAATAAAGTAAAAAGGGAAATATATGGCATTTCCTCCGTTTTACTTTTATTTATTTACTAGCAGCATGGCCCGGCGTTGCCCGTGCTGATTCAAAAATCGTACGACTCATACAGCAATCGCTATCACTTGACTTAAAATGTTTTTGCTCTTCCTTACCTTTAAAGGAGTGCTGTAGTGCCACGCCTACATCTTCTCCAATTCTCGTTGGTTAATAAATACATGATACTTATTATAGGACAATTTAACCATCGCAAGTAATTCAAATTTTTCTCTAAAATCACGGATTGGTCCATTTCCTGACCAATCGCGTATTTTAGTATCTTTTCTATATTTTGGCGCTAAGCTATCCGGAGCCTACCCATCGTTATAAAAAGAATCTCGCTATCAACCAAAAGACCAGTAGCAGTTCAATTCTTGGAAAATAAGGCACGGCGCTATATTGACATTTTAATTCTTAATTATTATTAATTCGAGTAATCATACTAATTCCTGTTGATATCACTCATGAACATTATATCTTTCTACACTGATAAAACACTGTGGAACTATTCTTTATTTAGCTAAGACTTCAATTGAACTTTGTAGTTAAATTACATTCAATTTTGTACTCAACATTTATTAGCTAAACTTACCCTTTTTATTACGGAAAAAGGGAAGCAACTTTCTTTGTACTTATTGTTGAAATTTGTATACCATTGTTAATACAATATATTATTAATGTTCACTGAGCTTGATTTTTTTTCCTTGATGTTTAAATTTAATGTATGGATGTTGATTATCTTGAAACACGCAGCTTCATTTATATATTTGATCAACCCAACTACTAATCACACCATAACAGTGCCCTTTGGCGTGCTGATGTTGCTACATGCCTTGCTTCTTGCCTATCTCACACTGCAAATTTTTTCTAAGCTTTATACTAAACATTAAATCTGTTACGAAAAAAGAACTAAACAAAATGAACACAAAACGATCAGCTTTAAAAAAAGGACTCGTAACTGGAAAAACCAAATGAAAAAAAGAATGTTAACAACAAATACTTTTTCACACCCAACCCAGTTCTTCGGTATCAGAATCAACGTTGAGCCAATTGGAGTAAAGTGCCATGCAGATTTAAATTTTCCCACTTGTGACGAATGCAGCTATCGATTTTTTTTTTTTGCATGCTAGTTAACATTCATGTCAGTCAGCTGTTGGCTCTCATGCTGGCCAATAAAATCTTCCTGCCTATTCGTGGCAGTCAGCTATAGACTCTCACTCTGGCCAGTAGAAAATGGCTGCAAACTACATGAAAACTGCCGTAGATGCATGAAAAAAATTATTTCCACTATTGATGGGAGTTGGGACATGCAAAGTCGGTCTTGCCTTCCCACTAACTTGGAGCATGTGCATGTAAATTTTGCAAATCCATCGAAAATTTCGGCCGTGCATTCGTTACACACACATCCTGCCTTTTATAGATAGATTTTATTTTTTTTAGACAATCATCCTTTCTTTTTATTTTCTTTCATTTCTGACTATCGATTGAAATAAAAAAAATATGGAATAAGATTTATTTATGTTAAGAAAATTAAAAACAATTTTGAAAGTACAAAATTCAATAGTGTAGAGCATAAATTTTTATTCATTGGGTAAAGAAAGCAAAGGATAAATGATTATCACGGAAGAAAAATATTAAAGGGAAATAACCCTATTTCTGTCCCCCCACCACCACCACCCATCAGTTGAAGACGCTCAATATTTTTTTATTTTTAGATATTATTGTTTATTTTTGGTTCATTTTTATTTTAATCATGCTCAAATTTTTAATTTTTTTTAATTCTTTTATCCATCCCTTATTTTTTTCTGCATTTTTAACATTTTTAAAAAAATATTCTTAAATTTTAAATATTTTAATTTCGCATTTTTCATTCCACTTTTAAAAATTTTTTCTTTTGTCTTTCATTTCAATATCTTTTAGTTTGTTACATTCTTGGTTTCTTTAATTTTTAATCGTATCTCCCGCCCCCCTCGTTTCCTTCCTTTTACTTTTCTTCATATTTTTCTTTCTCTTCTCTTTCATTTTAGAATAACTGGAATTAATGGGAAAAGGCACAGAAATCTTTGGTATCCAAAATCATTCCTTAATTTGAAACAACTGGTCTTTTTATTTTTTTTTCTTTAAATGTGTTGATTAAATTTTCTGTCAGAATTTCTTAGATACAGATCTATCGTTATTTACATTAGGAATACTGTCCTAATCTTTAATGTTATTATCAACATTTTAGACATTATACCCTCCATTCTTCTTCAGGTGTTTGTCATAATGTTCAGGGAAATTTGAACTGAATCATTTAATCTTCAATGGTAAATCGTCCTTGTTCTACTGTCCATGAATATCTTGTCAGTTCTTATTTACTACTGCTCAGTTATAGTTTGTTTCCACTGAGCCGAAATTTGAACTACCTAGCCCAGGGATTGAATCTACAATTACTATATCACTAACTTTATGAACCAACACTTTAATCCACTTGGTACTTGTGCTGTGATATCCCTAGATGATCTGGTCGTGAAGATTAAATAAAGGGTTCAGTTCAAAATTCTATAAAAGGTGAGCTGGATCAACAAACTTCTGAAAAAACCAGAAAGCACAATGGCCAATAAGACATGGGACAACAAAGGGGGGAGTCTCAGATTTGAATGGGACAACAAAAGGGGGGAGTCCCAGATTTGAATGGGACAACAAAGGGGGGAGTCCAGATACCCCAAATGTAAATAGTGTCAATTAAGCATTTTCATTTTAAATTCTGTATTACAACTTTTACTCCATCTTATCACTTTTTTTTTTTTAAAACCATAACCCTCTGGCTAGATACTCTTCAACCAAAATAGCAAAGCACAAGAAATTGGAAACAAAGAAAACATTTCTTACAAAGCTTTCTCACAATCGCTGAAGCTCTCATGGCCATAGTGGTTAAGGCAACATTCATTAAATTCTGACCCCCTTGAAGTGTGGGTTGTGAGTTCAAGTCCTAAAGTGCAACCCACAATGTTGGGATAAAAAGCAACAATAGTAAGATGGTGGAAAACTCACTATCAAATAATGCCATCTCTGTCCCATAATAACTGATACATTTAGTGTATGAAATGTGTATGCAAATGTAACAATTATTATGGGACAGAAGTAGGAAAATATACCTGTCCCATAATTATTGATACATATAATGTATGAAATGTCTATGTGTATGTAACAATTATTATGGGACAACGGTAGCAATAAGTAACTTTTTCTTTTACCCGAAGTAAAAATTCTATGCTCTCAGCTCCAGAATAACATCCCTAATGCGTTGGTAATCTTCAATCACATTATAAATCTGTGAACTTATTCGGATATATAATATATCTTTGACTGGAATGATCAGCGTCACAAGTTTATAATTATTTATCAGGTGAAGAATTAATTTCAATGAATCGTCCTGCAAAAGAAAAATAAAAAGCTTGAATTTTTAAAGTTGCAAATAAAATTTAAAGTAAAATGTTACAAAAATCAGTATTAAAGCAGAGATATCAAACTATTGCAACTACTACTACTATTACTACTACTACTGCAGCTAGCATTGGGAGGATGAGGCCCTATATTCTATACTGCAGGGTTAACATAGACCTGCCACTATATCCAAAGATCTCCAGGTCAATTCATCTGGTGAGAAAAATGTGACCAAGTTCGATAACTCTGACAATTATCTCCCCTACATTTTTCTGTGAACGTGTATTATCTTCCGCAATCTTTATACTCTTATTCCATTTATAATATGGCAAACTGAACATCATCAAATGCTCACCAGTAAACCTATAATGTTTGAAGAAAAACATAATTAAGATTTTGCAAAAACGAATTAAACAAACTCAATTTATATCAGTCTCATTATTCTATTAGTAGTTTCAAACAAAACCTCTCTTTTATTAACCTGTTTAATGATTAGCTACTTAAATAATTAAATGTGTAAGGTCTTGTCGCAGTGTGTCCAATCACCACTCCCACCTTTTCTTAAACAACCCCGGATATGCCTGCTGGTAGAGAAAGGTCACGACCCTTGTGTGCTAAAAATAGCAACGACATCCTTTCAAACTGACAGAAACACACAAAACTCAATTTTCGCCACTAAACAAAAATAAAAGACCTTTAATTTCGAACCGAAATTAATTTGAATACAGTCAACAAACACCGAACACACTTTTGACTGTAATTAATACGGCCCGAAATGAATTATATTCATTTACTTGTTTAGCGGCGAAAATTGAGTTTTGTGTGTTTCTGTCAGTTTGAAAGGATGTCGTTGCTATTTTTAGCACACAAGGGTCGTGACCTTTCTCTACCAGCAGGCATATCCTGGGTTGTTTAAGAAAAGGTGGGAGTGGTGATTGGACACACTGTGACAGTCTCTTATGGGAAACATTTTGTAGTACATGAAATAATAGTGGTGGAAAGAAGGACATGCACAAAATAACAGACCAATTGATTTGCAATATAAGATAACATTTATTAGACAACAAATGGAAAGATAAAACAAGACATTTTGTTAGATGTAAATTGTATACACAACGAAATATGAATATGTTATAGCGAGAACTTTGTTGGTGTGTTTTATGGGTGTAGCATTCATAGCCCCTTTTAGCTTCAGCATGGAAAGTTTATAACACCAGTTCGAAAGAAGAAAAACCCAGAAGGGAGATAGTTATTTTAGGGTTCACATGTTTTTATATTTTATATATCTGCTACTGATATAAGGTTTATTTAGAGCTGCTACTTCAACTATGTTTAAGGTCACTACACATGTGGACTATTGTCCTAAATCTTTGTTGCTTCTGGTTATATCACATTAAAACACATATAATCATCAAAGTTAAGCAACATCAAGGATGATCAGTATGAAGATGGGTGGCTACTTATATGTGCAGGTGGTGTAATGGATAATGGCTTAGAATTCTTTTTCAAAAACAGAATCCAGTGAAATTGGAGACATTACACTATAAGGCACTTCCTTAGTCTAGGGCCATGTCCCAACAATTAATTTTTTTTTAAATTTTATTCTCTTCAATAGTCATTACAAAAAAAAAAGAGGAAGCATTCGTCTTTAATCTGCTTTCAGGACATGGTTAATCATGACTCTTCACAGCTTCCTATCCTTTGTAGTTCTAAACAGAAGCTTATCCCTTTACTATCCATCCAATCCTTAAATCTTCTATCATCCATTTGCACAAGATTGTTAGGCAGGTTGATCATGGCTCTTCACAACTTCCTATCCTTTGTAGCTCCAAGTAATGCTTATCCCCTAATTATCCCTCCCAGTCCTGTTAACTATTTACACAAGCTTGTTAGACATGTTCATCATAGCGCTCCACAACTTCCTATCTCTAAGCAATGCTTATCCTTTTACCATACCTCCTAATCCTTGCTTCTTCATTATATTCTCCAAGCCATCTTTCCTCATTATGTGTCCCAGAAATTTCAACTCTCTTTCTGATTTTAAGGGTCCTTTTGTTTAACAAATTCCTTAAAACTTCCTTGTTGTTCACATGTTCTGTTCATGGTATTCTTAGCTTTCTTCTGTTGGACCACATTTCTGTTACCTGTCTTCTCTTCATCTGTGAGGAAATTGTCCAGCATTCACTGTCATATAAGAAGATTGATATTACATAGCAGTTCAGTACTCTTTTCATTGTTTCTGTTGCCCCAAGTCTTCTCTTCATCTGTGAGGAAATTGTCCAGCATTCACCGTCATATAAGAAGATTGATATTACATAGCAGTTCAGCACTCTTTTCATTGTTTCTGTTGCCCTAAGTCTTCTCTTCATCTGTGAGGAAATTGTCCAGCATTCACTGTCATATAAAAAGATTGATATTACATAGCAGTTCAGCACTCTTTTCATTGTTTCTGTTACCTCAAGTCTTCTCTTCATCTGTGAAGAAATTGTCCAGCATACACTGCCATATAGGAGGATTGATATTACATAGCAGTTCATTTTTCATTGTTTCTGTTGCATATTGTCCAATTCACTGTCATATAAAAAAGATTGATATTACATAGCAGTTCAGCACTCTTTTCATTGTTTCTGTTGCCTCAAGTCTTCTCTTCATCTGTGAAGAAATTGTCCAGCATTCACTGCTATATAAGAGAATTAATATTACATAGCAGTTCAGCATTATTTTCATTGTTTCTCTTATAAAAATTTTATTTTTACTATTTTAAAAATGTTAGTATTGAATAAATATTTAATCATCTAGGTTGATTTTTTTTTTTTTTTTTTTTTTTTTTTTACACTTTCTTTTGAGAGAAGTGTATTTTTATGAAGGCCAGGCAGTTTGTGGAAAAATTGTTACACTTGTATATCTTTTTCAGCTTAGTGGTTAAAACCCACCAAATGTATATATCAACTAATGAGAAATATGGTCTCAAGTTCTAGTAACAACCTGAATGGAGGGAGGGAGTGGCTTGTGAGCCTAATTTTCCAAATATATAGAGCTCTGGTCAGAAGTGAGAAGACTTTTTGACAGCAAGGAGACAAGGCAAATCAACATCCAGGAGCAAAAGGATCATCAAGAAGGAAGCATCAAGAAGGCAGCAGTTACCAGCCAGCTGCAGAGAGACCAAAAGTTCAAGTGAAAATTCTCCTGTGGTTGGAGAGCCAAGAATGAAAAAAATTCTAAAAAATTTTCCCAAGCTTAAACTGTGAATTTAAAAGGGACTTTTCTGTGGGGCAAGTAGGAGTTTTTTTGGTTTTTTTTCTCAAATGTGGTTTCCTTCTTGAATTGTTTTCTCTTTTTTGTCATTTTCAAAATCCTTGTCTTTTCCCAAACTGTAATTTTTTTTCCATTTTTCGATGGTATTCCTTTTTATAAGAAATTGTTATCCCGCTTTATGTGCACAAAAAGAAATTTTTGTGCAAACTTTGTATTTGTGCAATTTTTGTAATTGTGTAATAAATACACTATTTACATTATTCGGACTATTGTCCTCATCTTTGTTGCCATATTTATTACGTTTCAGCCTTTCAGTATCTGTTTACATTTCTGAGATGAGGTATTATGGACACTATTTACATTATTCGGACTATTGTCCTCATCTTTGTTGCCATATTTATTACGTTTCAGCTGTTGTACATTCTGGTCTTCTTCAAGTGGTTGGAATGTCAAACTGAACCCTTTATTTCACTCACTGGGGTAAACTGTTCTAGTTCCACATGCTATGTTTAATGGATCAGTCATCTCCTGAAAGATGAGGACAATAGTCCGAATAATGTAAATAGTATACATAATACCTCATTTCAGAAATATAGACAGATGCTGTGTAATAAATGTACATTCCTTTTAAAATTTTGCACATTGCTTGAGTCTTGTTTGTAATTTTGCACCTATTATGACTTGCTATTCCTACTAAACTAGGTTTTTGTGTCTGGCACAAGAACATGGATTTGGTAGGGAATAAAATTTTTATACTCTTGCCTCAAGTCTCCTCTTCATCTGTGAGGAAATTGTCCAGCATTCACTGCCATATAGGAGGATTGATATTACATAGCAGTTCAGCACTCTTTTCATTGTTTCTCTTGCCTCAAGTCTTCTCTTCATCTGTGAGGAAATTGTCCAGCATTCACTGCCATATGGGAGGATTGATATTACATAGCAGTTCAGTACTCTTTTCATTGTTTCTGTTGCCTCGAGTCTTCTCTTCATCTGTGAGGAAATTGTCCAGCATTCACTGCCATATAGTGAATTGATATTACATAGTAGTTCAGTACTCTTTTCCTTCGTTTCTAATGAAAATTTCCTGTTTCTTCATACTCCCCCCACCCAGTTTCCATAAACAGGCCCATCGCTTACATGCTTCATAATTTGTGTTCTCAAAACTACATTTCTGTTGCTTCAAGTTTACTCTTCATCTGAGAGGAGGTTGTCCAGCATTCACTAAACTGATAGATATTACATAGCAGTTTAACATTCTTTGCATTTAATGAATTTTTCCCCATTTATTCATACTTTCCTTAGCTTCTGGAAAGCATAAAGAAAATAATGCATTTAATGGTATTAACTGATCCAAAAAATACCTGAGTGTACACCTGGATCAAAAATTCATAAATTTATTTATCTAAAAGCAATCCACTTTATTTGATATACAATGTTAAAAAAAAAAAAAAAATCTGTCTATATCTCTGAGATGAGGTATTATGATTACTTGTATTATTCGGACTGTTATCCTCATCTTCACTGCTATATTCACAACATTTCAGCTTTTGTACACTCCTGCCTTCTTCAGATAATTGGAATTACAAATTGAACCCTTTATTTAGCCCACCAGGGTAGATTGTTCTAGTTCCACATGCCATGCCTCTTCCAGATGTCTCAGTTATTTCCCTTTAACTCAACTCTCCAAGTTTTGGTTCACCACTGCTGCAGCCTGGTATTGAACTTATAACTCTTTGGGTCTAGTCATTGGATCTAACCAACATCTTTATCCACTGGGACATGTGTCCTTGAGGAACAATCTATCCCAGTGGACGAAATATTTGGTTCAGTTTGAAATTCCAATCACCTGAAGAAGGTACAATGAGGGTACAATGGTTGAAATGTTGTGAATATGGCAATGAAGATGAGAACAGTCCGAATAATGTAAATAATACAAATAAAAAAAAAATGTTGATTGCATAAACTCACCATAGAGGTAGTAAAGTCCTTCAAGGGTGGCACTTTAATGAGTCGCATATTGGGGGCTTCCATGCTTGAAGGAATCTCAAGTAGTGAGGTACCCCATGCTTCTTTCAGCATCAACGCTGCTTCAGTTACCAAAGAACTTGTATAAGAGATGATGGTTTCCTGAATAAAGAAATTTTTTTTTTTTTTTAAATGTGTGTAAAAGAGATCAAACTAATGATGTGTAAAATAAAAAGGTGAGCACCTAAAAGGAAGAATTCTTTGAATACTATTCACAATATTTGTATTTTTGTTGTATTTATTGCAATATTCCAGCCATTACATTCTCTGACTAGGTGTATGTTACATTTAGAATTTTTATTGGGCTAAATTAGTATTATTTTTTTAGATTAAGAAGTTATGTCAGTAGTACTCTGTGGGCTACTGGTATCATGTCACCCTACCCTTACCTGCCATATAGTAGAATCATTGGCAACTAAATTGGTTCCTCTGGTGACACCTTGCAGGCTTAATAACAAGATCTGTCAAAGAGTTGGGGAACCTTCTTGTAGGTTCAACAACTATCAAACACAATAGGATACATTGGGCTCCATAGATATGTATGGCTTACGGCCACATTATATTAAATCACTGGTTCCTGCACAATCACCGAAGTTAAGCTACGTCATATCTGGTCAGTACCTAGAGGAATAACCGCTTGGGAATACCAAGTGCTGTAAGCTTGGATATGCAGGTAGTGTTCATAATTGTTAATCAGAGAGAGAGCTCAATTCCAATTCCAGTTGGGTTTGTTTTGTGGCATATGGTGGCCATTAATAATTAAGTATAACTCAAGATTTCAATGTTAAATAAAACAGTATTTAAATACAATCACAAATAAATACTTAAGAACAAAGAAATAAAAGTCAACCAAAGATAATTAACCATTTCAGTGAATACCTTGTTAGTAGCGTGTCTTGGATTAATATCCAGTTTAATCCTAAATCAAAACCTAAATCATCAACACACAATAATTCACACTAATTCAACTGGATAGTAACACTCAATAATCACTCCAGTCAGTAGCCTGACACCGTTATTATATATATATTTTCCGCTAGGTGTATAAATAAGTCCAGAGTGTCAGGCTTGAATCTCGGTGTCAGTAGTTACTCATTTTCTTCCTACATGATAGTTTGTTCACTGATGTGCAAATACTTTTGGAATGGTATGAATCCACCTATTCTCCACAGCTATGGGTTAATTATTAAAACTTATCATCAAACCATTATTATCTAAAAAAAAAATTCTTACAATCTAAAACTATTTTCTTGCTATGAATAATCTGCAAAAGGTTAAGTTATTAAAAAAAAAAATCAATCAATATCTACATATGCCGCCAGTTTTGTGATGACATTGCATCACATGACTGAGGGCTTCACATGATGGAATCGTCATTTGTCCATGACCAAAGTAAGCCTTCAAGTTGGAGGTTATTGGCTGTGGTTTGATTGGAGAGGGGTGGGCTCTGTTTGATCTGCTTACCTGAGACATAATACAGTTTGTTTTTTTTTTAATTGGAATCACCCCAAGCAAGGCAGTAAAGCCACTAAGATGCAAAGGGTTACAGGGTGTGGAAGAATTAGGAACAGAAACATTAATGATGAGCAGGAAGAGAAGAGAGTAATCAAGTAGACAGTAGATAGTGATTGACATTGCATTAAAACTTTTGCAGATTAAAATTAGCTGGAAAGCATGGAGCTGGAAAGAAGTTCCACAAGCGAGAAGTGCAAGAGAATTTAACATGGAATTTACTGCTATATCTAGTCAGTTCAACTGTAAATTGACGAGATCTCAACACCAGTCTAGTGCTGTGCTTAAATTAAAAAAAAAAACTCTCGGCACCATAGTGAAGAGCTCATTCGAACAATTACCATTAAAGTATTTATAGAAAAGACAGAGAAGCAACCTTATGGCGGTGGGAAAGTACTAAAGCTGAGCTGCCAGATCAGGACCAATAATATTGCTGATTCATCTTTGAATCTTATGAAGTAGCTCAAGGTAAATATCAGGGGCACTGAATCGTATGTGGCAGAAATATTCTAAGCATGCAAATACGCATGAAAGCTTTCTCCAACTTTAAACCCAGATATGTGGAGAGAACTAAATCAAGTGTCCATTGACCCTGTGGTCACATCTCGTCACGGGACTGAAGATGAGATGAAGGATTGTCAACTGTTATCAGTATAATACAAAAGACCTGATGTTGTATGGCTGTGTGTAACTTCTAAACATTTGAAATGGTGAACTGGTGTTAATGGTATTCTAAATTGTACTTGCTTAAAAACGCAAAGAAATTTAGTTGATTTGAAACTAAATGATTATATGACAGGATCAACTTTCATGATGAACTAAGTCAGCTGGAAAGATCCTGCAGAAGATATAATTAGGATCTGATTTGTTTATTTAACAACATATCAACTCCTTATAGGTTATTTAATGCCAAAATTTAATTTTTTTAGTGCTTTAAAGTAATAAAAATGTTATTCTGCTTTCACAATTGAATACATGGTAGATGATACTCAGCTTTTGTTCATATATATGTCTCTGTGGACATGATTAGTAGAAGCGGTGATATGTGTGTTTTATATTGTAGTTTTTTTGTAAGTTATATTTTGGAATACAGTTTGATTTAAGATATATACATTAATGTCATGAAAGTTTTTTTATGTTGGTTGTTTGGTAGTATTTTAAACAGATTTGGATGAAATCACTACACTTTGTTATGTGTTTTATTGTGTAGAGTTCTTGGCATGTCGTACAAATTGGAGGTGGCCCTTGTTTTAGAATATAAGTGTGTTATTGCAGCATGTCCGATAATTTGGGAATGGAAATTTTTTTAATATTAACTGTCGTGGATTTACTGACTTATTTAAAAATTATTAAAAAAAACAAAACAAAAAAACTCTGGGTGCAAAAGTAGCATCCTTTTTGCACACTATACACAGAACACAATTGAATCTGTGAAGGAACAAATTCAATGACAATCTTTTTCCCATCATAATTTCAATCTGAAAAAGAATTATTGCAATACCCCACTTTACTTTGAGACTGACAATGAATAAGAAGAATACTTTCAATACAATTAAGATATTTATTTGCATGAAATACAATGGCTGAAAACATAAACACTATATCCTTTGCTATATATATAGAGAATATGTTAGACGGACTTGCGTATCTGGTGAGTGAAATAAGCCTAGGTAGCTTGTCCTTTGCTATATATATAGAGAATATGTTAGACGGACTTACGTATCTGGTGAGTGAAATAAGCCTAGGTAGCATGTCCTTTGCTATATATAGAGAATATGTTAGATGGACTTACATATCTGGTGAGTGAAATAAGCCTAGGTAGCTTGTCCTTTGCTATATATATATAGAGAATATGTTAGACGGACTTACGTATCTGGTGAGTAAAATAAGCCTAGGTAGCATGTCCTTTGCTATATATAGAGAATATGTTAGACGGACTTGCGTATCTGGTGAGTGAAATAAGCCTAGGTAGCATGTCCTTTGCTATATATATAGAGAATATGTTAGACGGACTTACGTATCTGGTGAGTGAACTAGAGATAGGTAGCTTGTACCTTTAAAACCCTCAGCAACTGGTACCGTGGACATACCCGTCTGGTGAGTGAAATAGACCTAGGTAGATTGTACCTTGAAATCCTTCAGCAACTGGTACCATTGGTGGCAGAGAGAATTTCCTCCATGTTACTTCGGAGAAAGTCTGATCCCTTCTCTGCTGGTGGTGAGTCTTTTCTGAACCTACATGGTTTTATTAACCAAAGAGAGACTGCCAAACATCATGTGACCAATTTCTCTATACAGAAGCAGATGAATTTTACAAATGCAATAAAATGATACGTTGCAGGATTGTGTAGCTCTTATTATTTACTTTCAGCTTAATGAAATCAGAATATTCATATCCGTCCCAGTCTATTCATGCCTGTCTATTGCAAATGCTTCATATCTATTGCAGTCTGTTTGTGTCCGTTACAGTTGGATCATGATTATGAACAGCTAATGATTGCATAAAATTTTAACCAGTAGCAATTGAAGCAACATCCACAAAATAGCTTCCATTTATTTGAAAAAAAAAGTGTTATTGGACACAATTATGCATTTCTAAGTTGCCAAACTTTTGGTCTTATTAAATCAAATTACACAAAGTCAATAAGAAAATATTTTAAAAAATATGACTTTCTTAAAATATTGGAATGCAGTTTATCTATGTCTATTTATATCTTTCTATCTGATGCTGCAAGTTTAAAAAAAATGCTGGAAAAGCTGGCTTTCTTTAAATAAGGACCAAAATTTTATGCTTACCAAACCTCCAATATTTTTGTAAAAGGAATACGCTTTGCAGAATGAGAAGTAAGAAGTCTGGTCTTGAGTGCCTTGCATGAAGAAGGATTTGTGCAGGCCTTGTTTGTAGCAATGTGATGTGACGAGAGGCTCCACCATATTATGATGCTTTGGGTTGATCCAGAGAAGAGCACAGGAGACAGGAGTGTAGACCCACTTATGAAAATTACCTGGAACACAAAAAATAAAATCCCTGGTGATAATCCCAAACTGTTATTGATAGATCTCTTGTGTTGTAATGAATATCGAAAATAATGAAAATAGACCCAATGTTTCTCCATTAAACAAATACATGGAAATTCAGAAATAACTCCATACCATTTTCGACAATTCACACCAGAAATGTTAAATACTAAGAGAATTTTTTTTTCTTGACAATTGGCAACAAAACAGTTAAATACTAAAACAATAAATTTTAAGGGTGGCATACAGTAATAGCAGTGTCAATAGAAAAAAAATAGTCCCTTTTGACACATCATTTTTTTCTTGATAATTGGCAGCAAATGGTTAATTTTTTGTGGATACATTTGTTAAACTTTGCCAAAATTTTATCTTGCCTGCAGAAATATTTTTAACTTACCTATAAAAAAAAAACAAACCCAAAAGCAAAAACCTTACCTGTATAGAAATCAGCATTGATCTCCTCCAAATTGAGTGGTAGTTGTCCAGGGGCATGGGCTCCATCGATCATGGACAAAACATTGTGTTCTCGACATAAGGCAATCAGGCGACGTATTGGCATCACAATAGCAGTTGGACTTGTTATATGATCTATAAAAAATTTTAAAAATACAAGCAGTATTTTAACAAATTATATATTATTATTATTATTATGTGTACATGGTGGAGTGGTTAGAACATTTCCCTTTCCAACCACAAGGCCCAAGGTCCACTTACCATTTGTCAATTTATCTGTTTTTGATGTTATTGGTCAGAGTGGTGATCCCACTGTGCATCACTTTTCAAAATTTGTTTGAAAATTATGCAATGGATTGATCCAAGCCTTGTGAGTGAAGTTGGGTAGACAACTTGTAGCAAAGAAAATGGTGACTTACCTTGTCAAACCAAGTGATAGCATGTCGTGTGTATCCTACTTTGGAAAAGAAAGCACACACGTGACTATTGCTTATATATGAGAATGCGACATGCGACTGATGAAATGGCTCTATGAGTCATTACACAGTGTGAAGGAGGATTTCTTGAGACGTGCAACTGCTGGATTGAATTTTATCCTCTTAAAATTCTACTGCACAACTGTTCAGAGGCCATCAATTTTCTTCATCTTATTGTTGCTTTTTATTTCAACTTTTTGGGCCAAATACTCTCTAACCATTAAAGGAATTAGTGTAAGTATTTTCATTATTAATCTAAAGGTAGTTTTTCTTCATCTACATAGATGATTTCTAAGCAACAATAAACACATGCATATAAGACAGCTTCCAACGGCTTACCATACTTTAAACTTCTCCAATTCACTCTCGTGTGGTCATGTGTGATGTCATGAGATGCGGTGCGATTTTTGCTTCTAGCATCTTATATGCACATGTTTATCGTTGCTTAGAAATCATTTACGTGAACAATGACAGACTATCATCACTGTCTTGTCCATATATTGCTTAATATGTTGTAATTGACATCTTTGATAATGGCTTAGAAAGCTTAGATTGTATTAAAAAAAATATGGATCAGTATTGTGAATTTCTTTCCTTATTCAATGATAATGTTATTAAACTTATCAGACGTTACGAAAAAAATTTACATAAAATAAGTAGACAACACTTGTCTATATTATTTAATGAAATGTATGTATGTGTGTGTATATATATATATAATGTGTGTGTGTGGTTGGCTGTCTTTTCAACCCAAGTGTGATATGAAGTTCATGAGATGGGAGGAATGTAGTAGGAGTTGGCTGTCAGGCCTCTGATCAGAAGGTTTTGAGGAGTGTGGAACCACCTCTTAATTGCTACCCAGGGTGGTAGCATCTGTTAGGGCCCCAGCTACGGGCAAATGGTTAACTGCCAAACTGGGGTCAAAGCACTGTGAAAGTGTAAAAATAGGTTTTAATACTAGAAATACTTTTCTGTAAAATTTTTTACCAGCAATACATTTTTGAAGAAAGAAAAGTATTACGAGTAATGCATTTTTGGAAAAAAAAAAAAAAAAAAAAATTACCAGCAATACATTTTTGGCAAAAAATATTACCAGCAATAAAAATTTTGTTGGCATTAAATAACCTATTCAGGTTGATATGCCATAAAACAAAACCAACCAAACCTTTTCACTGTTTCAGTTGGACATTGGGCACAAGGCAGGGTTAGAAGAAGTCTGGAGCATACAATGGCTAAAACGTTGTGAATATGACAATGAAGATGAGGATAAGTCTGAATACTGTAAATAACGTAAGTTACTCTATTTTCTTCTATGCAATGTCTGACTGAACTCTGTCTAGGATTGGGTTTCCGATTCCTTCTAATGTCTTCTTCAACTATATACTTCTAACCCCTTGAACTTGGAAATTTTATTTACTTCTTTTCCTTAAAAGGAGTCGATCAGTTTTCCTATCACCCAGTTTACACTCCTCCCTGGTCTTTTGAACCAAAGTAAAGCATTCTCTTTCACTCCAAGTAACCTTATGTGTCTTAGCGGCATTATCACCTTACTTGGGGTGAATTGATTAACAAAAACAGATCTAATGAAATCTTTAGATATGAATTTAGAGGAAACAGATCACAGGTAAAAGAAAAGTAAATAAAAATTAAGGTAGGTCATGACTGTAGATAAAGATTAGTCATAAAGAAACTTGTAATTAGTCCTGGTTTTAACTTAAGTGGATACTTACCAATGACAGCAATTTTTATATTGGGATGAGCGGTGAGATAATCAGAGTATATTTGGACAATTTCATCTTCACTCTTAATTGGTAGTGTAATTTCCAAAAAGTGGGCTTCAGCTCCTGAGGGAACAAAAAAAAAGTTAAAAAATTAAGTGCTGTACTAGATTGGCAGTTAGGTCTCATTATTTTATGGTTGAAATTTCTAGATGTAACTAAGTTCTATGTAACATTTTCTTGTGTCACACTTCTTGTTTGTGGAACCCTCTTCCAGCTTCTTGCTTTCCAATCAACTTTGATCGTCAAAAATTTAAATGCAATGTCAATTGTCATTCTGTATCTTAATTCCTGTCCTATTAATGTCCTTAATGTTTTTTTCTCTTAGAATCTTTCGTACTCAGTAACCCCTAGTGTCTTGCCTTTCTTGAGGTGAAATGATTAAAAAAGAAAAAAACACTTTATTAAATAAGACATGTCTGTCTGAATTTCTGAGATGAGGAGTTATCATTATTTACATTGCGGCCTACTGCCCTCATAATTGTTGTTGTTATCACAACTTTTGGCCATGGTGCTCTCCAACACTCATGTTTGAAGAGATTTATTAATCTAATATTCACAGAATTTCTTGGGTCTGGTTGGACAATTTTTTCTCATCTCTAAAAATCACTCTACCAAAAAATAAAAATTACCATTCTTTAAATTTTTTTTTTTTTTTTTTTTTTTTAGGAAGAAGCCATTTTGTATTTTAAGTTCTTTATTATTAACATTCAGTTTTACTAGAAAGGTCCATTAAAATTTCATGGTTTTCGTATTTGAAATCTTTGAAGAATCTTAATTCTTTGGTTAATCTCTATCTATAAAAGGCAGGATGTTGTGTGTGTGTGTGTGTAACGAATGCATGGCCGCAATTTTCGACGGATTTGCACCAAAATTTACATGTACATGTTCCAAGTTAGCGATAAGTCTACCATTTGTCCGTGCATTGAATATTGCTGCCACGTCTGGTCTGGTGCTTCTGCTATGTATCTAGAGATTCTTGAGAAAATCCAATGAAGAATCTGCAATGTTATCAGTCCTGGCATCTTGGCTTCAGTCACTTTCCCCACCTTTATAAGTCTACCATTTGTCCGTGCATTGAATATTGCTGCCACATCAGGTCTGGTGATTTTGCTGATTTTGATGTATCTAGAGATTCTTGACAAAATCTAAAGAAGAATCTGCAATGTTATCAGTCCTAACCTGGCATTTCATGTTCTGATGCACTTTCCTCTTTGATAGTTCGACCTCACTAATATAAGCATGGTACTAGCTTAGTAGCTAGGTTTCATAATTTCACTGTTGAAATTACTAGATGAAATTTCAAGTTCTATGCTGATAGTTCCTTCTCTTGCACTTCTTGCTTGTGGAACTCTCTTCTGGCTTTTTACTTTCTTGTCAACTATCATCTCCAAAAATTTAAATGTAACATCAGTTATCATTTTTTTAAAAATTTAAATTAAAGTTTTTAATTAAATTTAAAAAATTCTTTTTTTTAATTAAATTAAAATTTTTAATTATTTCAAATTTTAAAAATGAAAATTTTAAAATTTTCTGTCACCTCAAGTCCTGTTCTTTAACTGTCTATTTCTTTCACTCTGAGCAAACCCTTGTGTCTTTGTGGCATCAATCACCTTGCTTGAGGTGAAAAAAAAAAAAAAGAAAATAGATTTAAGTGACCTTTGCTTTATATTTTTCAAGCAGGTTTCTTTTAAAAATGACTTGAGAAATCACCTTGAACTTTATTGCAGATATGATTGCAGGTGTTTGCAACTGCCTTGTATGTCAGGTTGGTGGCCAACACTCCATCACCTGGCTTTAGGATCACAGATTTTAGCACAGAGTTCACACCTGAAAGGTAAACAAAAATATATAAAAAATCATATATAAAGTATTGACAAAGAAATCAGTAGTGATGTGTAATTTCCTGCCTTACACCTGTATTTCTCAAGCTTTTTTACTTCAAGGTACACATGTAGAATAACTAAAACTCTGGGGGTGCATTTTAAATTTTAATAAGGAAAAATTAATCATGAAATTTGAAAACAGGAAAATAATAAAAGTTTCCTGAAATAAGACATTTTTTTTTTTTGTTTTTAAGACATGTTTTTGGTGTCTCTAGCTTTTTAAAAATAAAGATTTTTTTTTTTTAAAATATAAAAGTAATTAATAAATTATTCATCTATTAACTTGGTGATGTAATGGAATATGCGTACACCTGTGTTCCCTCTCACTGGAATATGATTGGCTGGTGTATGTCATAAATACCGATGGACGTGTAGGAGGGTAAGAGCCTTAGTCTGAGAGCTAAGTCTATAACGACGCCCATTGGACTACGGCATTGATCTACACTTCTTACCTGCGACTACGGCACATATCAGTCAATTACTGCTACCGTATTCTACTTGGTTATAGTAGCCAAAACCACTTAGCTACCTCGTTCAAATATATCCCTTTCTGGGACATATCACTTGGTATCAACCGAATTTGGTATGCAGATGAGCTATGATCAAAGCAATGTAAAGTTGATTCATATCAACCTTATAGGTCATGAAACATCAAAATTAAAGCCAAATGAAATTAAATATATATTCCCATGTAAAATAGAGTGGTAAGGGAGGTAAATCAATTTTGGTAGTAAATGTGTGATTACTTCCCTTAGTCATTTTAATATTCTATACCAATGCTTCTCAACCTTTTTTTACTTCAGGGCACACTTGTAAAATAACTAAAACTCTGGGGTGCACTTTATATTTTAATGAGAAAAAATTAGCCATGAAATTTGAACATATGAAATTTTTGTTCAGCATTTCCAAAGCTGTTTAGCTGTACATTTTTCATTTGAATTAAAAAAGATTCTGATATTTTTGGTTTTTAGAGAGTTTAATATATTTCTATATATTAATACATTCATATCAAACAGAAAAGTATGATAGATTAATTAACACCTTAAAATGTATTATCAGGTATCTCTAGTTAGCACCTTTCCCTGAAAATTGGAAAATCACTTTTGAAATGGAAATTAGAAGAAACAAACAATGGCCTGGTTCATTTCTTTTCTTTTGTAAGTGTTCTGAAAGCAAATGAAATATTTGTCGCAAATTACTTCCACAACACAAAGAACAAATCACTGTAAGTTCAGACTCAAATATCAGGGACAGAAAGAAATTCCGAAAAATTGATTCGCAGGTACTATTTCACAAGTCACAATGCATTTAACCAATCAAAAATATAACTCACTCTCCGACGAACATGGTAGCCAAAATACACGATTTTTCTTCCCTGATTTGAGAACAACAACTGCTTTTATTGGCTGAGCATTTTTTCCATTCGTCGACGTCTGGGAGCGGTCGCCTAATTTTTGCATATCAAAATACTTGTATAGCGACTCCTGCGATGGACATGTTTTTTTGTATTTTTTTAATTTAAATATTTTGTCTCCAGTATGTCATGCGGAATACGCGCCACTTTTTTTTGGTAAGTAATTTTCTTTTTCACCACATTTTCTGTCGTAAGATACACGTGACGCGCTGTCACTTCGTTTGACAAGGTAAGTTGCCGTTTTCTTCACTATATCTTTAATATTATGAAAAATTAAATATTTTATGGAAATATGTCTGGCATTAAGATTTTAATGGATAATATGGTATAACTTTTCAATAGAAATTTACATAAGGATGGCTGTACTACAGGGGGTCGTATTATACTGGCCAGATAAGCTTTTTGCCGACATCTTTTTTCACACTTCCCGCTATTTTTGAAGGGATTTGCTTTGTGAGCCACATATAATGTTTGAAAACCCCTGCAAAAAGGACAACTTTTTTATTTTGGGTTTTGCTTTCTTAGTACTCATATCCAGCCAACATGTACAGTGAATCAGGAAGAGATCTAATTTACATTCATGTAAGACCTTTTTTTTTTTTTTTATTCTTATAGTTTATTAATCCATAGAAATATAATAAAGCCATATCAAACAAAAAAGTATGACAGATCAATTAACATCTGAAAATGTATTTCAAGGTATGTCTAGTTGGTACCTTTCCCTGAAAATTTGAAAATCACTTTTGAAATGGAAATTAGCAGAAACAAGCAATGGCTAAACAGCTGGTTCATATCTATTCTTTAATATTGTGAAAAATTAAATATTTTATGGAAATATATGTTTGACAAATAATCGATTGCCTGGCTAAAGCCTGGCTATACGATCACTGTGTGCTCCCACGAGCATTATGGCCACTCCAGACATAGCGTTCCCATCTCGACTGTGGAGACTTTAGAGAGAAGAGCTAGTAGTTTCCTCCGTAGATGGTTAGGATTACCTCGGTGCTTAAGCAGCGCGGCCTTATATGGATCATCCAATGCCATCCAGCTGCCATTCAGAGGACTAGTTGAGGAGTTCATGGTGTCACGGACAAGAGAAAGCTACCATTATAGAAACTCCAGAGATCCCAAAGTATCAGGTGCGGGAATAGAGATTAAGACTGGCAGAAAATGGAGTGCTACTAAGGAACTAGCTGTTGCAGAAGGGTAAAAGCAATAATGGGTTCAGTCGCTGGGGCAGAGCAGGCCTGGGGTTGATTGCCTCCTACAAATTCAGGAAAAAGCACCGTGAAGGAGCGTCAACACCTGATACAGGACAAAGTCAGAGCAGGGATGGAGGAAAAGCGGATGACAAAAATGGCAGGTTATAGCCAGCAGGGCGCATGGACCAGGTGGGATGGTGTAGATCGATGGAAAGTGTCATGGTCAGATCTTTGAATACCGACTTCAGCCGATCTAGATTCCTGGTTCAGATGGTGTACGACGATTACCAAGCGCGACCAACCTACACCTATGGGGGAAAAATAGATTCACCAAAGTGCCCCTGTGTTCGGGGATGGGATCACTGCAACATATATTAAGTGGGTGCAGAACAGCTCCGACAGACGGGCGCTATCGGTGGCGTCATGACAAGGTTTTAGAGGCGATAGCACTCATTATTACTGAAGCTTTACAGAGTAATAAACTCATCCCAGAACGAAGAGCTATCCGCTTCATTAGAGCAGGTGCAAAGCCGAGTAAGAAGGTTGCAGGATCCCAGTCACTGTTATCGTCCGTGTCGGATTGGCAAATGCGAGTCGATCTCGGGAAACAATTAAAATTCCCAACACATATATTGTCTACCAAACTCCGTCCAGACATAATCGTTTATTCGGACGCCACAAAACAGATTATTTTGCTGGAATTAACTGTCCCATGGGAGGAACATATGCAAGAGGCATTTGAGAGAAAATATAGTAAATATGAAGGACTCTTAAATGACTGTAGGACTAAAGGATGGCATACTCGTTGTTTCCCTGTGGAGATCGGCTGTAGGGGGTTCACCGGACAGTCAATGATACGAGCTCTTACTAGCCTAGGGATAACGGGACAAAAAAGAAGGCGGGCAATTCAAATGATCCTGGAGTCCGTCAAAAAGGCAACTAGGTGGTTGTGGATAAATAGAGCTAATGCGTGGCCCAAAACTACAAAATAAGAACGTTCCCAATGCAGATGTACACACGCCATAAATGCCATCACTAAATACTTTTAAGACTGATTAGTATATGTGAAATTAGTGTATATAGATGACGAGAAACTTGCGAGAATCAATCTTTCGATGTGCATCCAGTCTCGTATGCAATGACTTCTTACTGGTCTTTCGAGTAGATTCATTTTATTACAAAAACATTCTTACAAGTAATTTTTCCCTTTTATTTTTTTTTAATTTTTTTAAACGGAATTTTAATCTTTTTCGGTTTCCTTCATGGTTAATTTTTTTTTTTTTTTTTTTTGTAGGAGTAACTTATTTTAGCTAAATTTACACGCTATATTTTCTTCCAACTATTTTTCGACATGTAAATATCTCGATCATTTATTTTGAGGAATTTTAGTTATTTCTCTTAGTTTTTAAACAAATTCTTTCCAGTAAGGATAATTTTTTTTGGGGGGTGGGGGTGTTAAATTATTTAAAATTTACACGTGTTTTTTTTTGTTTTTTTTGTTTTTTTTTAACCAATACTTAACATGTAAATAGTTTGATTAATTTATTTTTAAGCGATTTTAGTCAAATGTTTTTCTCTTAGTTTTTAAAGTTGTAAATAGTCTGTCTTTTTAACCACGCTATTGTAAACGTTTTATTAAGTGTAGTTTAGGAAAGGAAAGAAAATAAGAATAAAAAAGTAAAAAGAAAGACCAAACAAATAAGTTAGTTAAAAAGGGAGGTAGAGAAAGAACAAGTCGCAAGGCGAGCCAATATAATAAATCGTTTTTTTTTTTTTTTTGTGTGTGTATATATGTATTTGTGTGTGTGTATATATATATATATATATGTGTATATGTAGATGTATTTATGAGTATATTTATTGGTTTGTTTTTTCTATTCTTCCAAAAAAACACCCATTCTTGACCGCAAGTAGGAAGATCACTACAACCATGCATACCTAATTTATAACTTCGAATAGCCCAAGTGAAGTCTTTATTGGTTGTTTTTTTTTGCTGGGGCAACTTATATAATTCACGTCCTAAAGATAGTGGCAAATTTTTGTTCTAGGTGCGGGCCGAATACTGATCATATTCAGTCGGGTCGCCCATCGAAGAAATCTGTTGTTTATTTAGACCTGAAACTTCTAGTGACATGGGAGCAACAACACTGACGACGCATCTAGATTCAGCACTTAAAGGTGTATTCTAATAATAATAATGACATTGAGATTTTAATTGATAATATGGTACAACTTTTCAATAGAAATTTACATTGAGATGGCTGTACTACAGGAGGTCATATTATTTCTGTAGAATGTAATTTATTCCCTGTTTCAAGATTCAGAAACATGTGGTCGTATTCTATTCAAGTTCTATCATGCACAAGAAAATACAGTAAATATAGCAAATTTGAAAACAGTATCTCTATCTATAAAAGGCAGGATGTGTGTGTGTGTGTGTAACAAATGCACGGCCACAATTTTCAACGAATTTGCACCAAAATTTACATGCACATGCTCCAAGTTAGTGGGAAGGCCAAGACTGACTTTGCATTTCCCAACTTCCATCGATAGTGGAAATAATCGATATTTTTCATGCTTCTATGGCATTTTTTCATGTAGTTTGCGGCCATTTTCTACTGGCCAGAGTGAGAGCCAAATAGGCAGGAAGATTCTATTGGCCAGTGTGAGAGCCAACAGCTGACTGACACGAATGTTAACTAGCATGTTAGCATGCAAAAAAAAATCGATAGCTGCATTCGTCACAAGTGGGAAAAATTTAAATCCGCATGGCACTTTACTCCAATTGGCTCATTCACTTGCTTAAACTCAACGTTGATTCTAATTCTGCAGAATTGGGTTGGGTGTGAAAAAGTATTTGTTTTTAACATTCTTTTTTCATTCGGTTTTTCCAGTTATGAGTCCTTTTTTAAAGCTGATCATTTTGTGTTAATTTTGTTTAGTTCTTTTTTCGTAACAGATTTAATGTTTAGTATAGAGCTTAGAAAAAATTTGCAGTGTGATAGGCAAGAAGTAAGGCATGTAGCAACATCAGCACAGCAAAGGGCACTCCTTTAAAAGCAAAGAAGGTCAAAAATATTTTAAGTCAAGTGATAGCGATTGCTGTATGAGTTGTAGGATTTTTTTAATCAAGCACGGGCAACGCCGGGTCATACTGCTAGTCAATTATATAAAATTACAGTGGAACATAGCTTCTTGAACATTCTTTATTTTGAACAATATGTCCCAGTTTCAAAACCGTTCTCAAATGTAAACATTATCAGCCAAATGAACGGGAACCAAAGTGAGGACTCCCCCC
This sequence comes from Acanthosepion pharaonis, assembly GCA_903632075.3. NCBI lineage: Eukaryota > Metazoa > Mollusca > Cephalopoda > Sepiida > Sepiidae > Acanthosepion > Acanthosepion pharaonis. The sequence continues at coordinate 1,380,294 of CAHIKZ030000046.1, read as the reverse complement.
CCCAACCACCACCAACACCACTGAACACAGACGTCAGTTACTTGCTGGCTTCCAATGACACTATTTAACCCACTTTTTGTCAACTATTTTATATCTAAGGAATGGCTAGCTTCGATGATGCAGTTATCATTAAATTGGTTTTCAAAAGTAGAAATGATTTATGACACATGCATTAAATTACATACTATAATATATGACACTCCCATTTTTGACCTAGGAGGGTCCAATAGTTTAGCTCCTACAGCTGAACAGACACATTACTCTTACACATGATTTAATTTTAGTGGTGATGTTGGGTAGAGAAACATTCACACTTTTTCAATGAACCAAATACAGAACTAATGCATGTAGTGTGCTACAAAGTCCTCCAAACAGTCCTCCTCAGCTTCTGAATTCAGTTTTCCTTCTAAAAGCAATGATTATGGCATCAGGCTGAGTGTATGAGGCACCCAGTGAGGATCAAACTCACTATTCTGTTATAATTGTTCTCATGAGACAAGGTTACTAACCATTATACTATGTTGAAGTGCCCATGTCACAGATGTAATAAGAAATATCTTCGTCCCATAATAGTTGATACATTTAGTATATGAAATGTGTAGGCAAATGTTTCAATGATTATGGGACAGATATAGTAAGAAATATCTCTGTCCCATAATAGTTGATACATTTAGTGTATGAAATGTATAGGCAATTGTCTCAATGATTATGGGGCAGATGTAATAAGAAATATCCGTCCCAAAATAGTTTATACACTTAGTGTATGAAATGTGTAGGCAAATGTCTCAATGATTATGGCACAGATATAGTAAGAAATATCTGTTCCATAATAGTTGATACATTTAGTGTATGAAATGTATAAGCAAATGTTTCAATGATTATGGGACAGATGTAGTAAGAAATATCACTGTCCCATAATAGTTTATACACTTAGTGTATGAAATGTGTAGGCAAATGCCTAAATGATTATGGGACAGATATTTCTTATGTAGTAAAAAATGTAACAACTATTATTGGACAGACATTTTTTTTTTTTTTTTTAATCATTTAAGCCCAAGCAAGGCAATAATGGCTCTAGGACACAGACGGCTAGTGTTTGCAAAAGAGAACGAAAAGACTTTAGAAGGAGACTGAAACCCAATCCTAAACAGGAAACAAGGGATAAACTTACAAGGAAAATGAGAATTTTCCATACCTGTCGTGGCATTCATAAGAAAGACAAGATTTTCCGCCTTTGCTTTTACAAATTCAGCCATCTGTGTAAGTGTCACTTTTGCATAATCCACAGATTTTACTCGAAACCAAAGATCAGGACAAGACAACATCTCAGCACGAAACCTACCAAAGGGAAAGAAAAGAAAAGAATTCCTCAATTTATAGTTTATATTACATTTTATCTCCTATAAATGTCAGAATTATTAATATTTAAATATTTTACAAAGGCTTAAAAATCTGATAATTGCAATTAAAACGGACATATTAAACAGGAAAAAATAAATGTTTTTATAGATACCATAAAAGAGGTAAGATGAAAAAAAAAAAAATTTAACCACTTTTCATTCCTCCTTCTCATAAGAGTTCCAATTGCTGGCTATTCATGTTCAAGTGCCATATATATTTATTGATAAATACACATATACTGACATTTGATGTGCAACTCTAGTTTTATTGGTTACCCAAGTCATCGGGCATGAGATATAAGTATATATATTCTGTGCTTGCAGAAGCTTTTACAAATAATGAACTGCAAGAGGTTCTATTGAATGGAACAACATTGGAGTTGCCAAATTTACCTGTACATTCACTGACCTAGGTATCGTCTTGGCTTTTGGGTTTTTTTTCTATTTTGTTCTCTTTGCACATTGTTTTTTTTATTTTTTTTTATATTATGCTATCTCAAAGGCATACTGTAGGTGAAAGAGAAAAAAGACTGTTACACCCTTGTCTTGTGTGTTGTTTTTGATAATCACATCTAGAGGTTGTTAGCAGAAGTTCTTAAGCAGACAAGTGGGGGAATCCCCTACTATACATGAATGCTGGACAATATCATCACAGATAGAGAAAAGACTTTAAGCAGCTGAGATGAATTTTGAGAGACTATCATAGATCACTGAAAACAATCAAGAAGAGAGAGCTGAAATGTTTGAGGCACACAATGACAGAAGGCCTGGAGAATTTGACACTCACAGGGTACATAGCAAAAGAAGCAGAGGAAAGAATGTTTAATCAAATTTACAAATGTGAACATATTGATTAGGTATTAAAAAATGGAGAAAATTGATCACTAACGCCTTAAATGAACTGATTGCACACACACACACACACACACACACACACACACAACCCTTTAAGCTCTGAACAATTTTAACCCTTTTGCTTGAGCTCCTGGGGTCAAAATTTGCAAATAATTGGTAGGTGATGTTTCACAGTAGATATAAAAATAGTTACAAGTGTTTACCAGTTAAGCAGTGTTTTGGTTTGATTTGTTTTGTTTTACTGCATATAAACCTCAATGGGTTATTTAATACTGACAAGATTTTTTATTGCTGGTGAATTTTTTTTCTTCAAAAATCTATTTCTGGTAATATTTTTTCTTCAAAAATGTATCACTTGTAATTTTTTTTTTTTTTTTTTAAAGTATAGCTGGTAATAATTTTTTTCTTCAAAAACTTATTGCCGGTAATAATTTTTCAACAAAGTATTTCTGGTATTAAAACCTATTTTTACACTTTCATAGTGTTTTGACCCCAGTTTGGGGATTAACTATTTGTCCATAGGTGGGACCCTTAACAGGTGCTACCACTCCAGGTCAGAGTGGACCTGGGAACACCAGCAATTAGGAGGTGGTTCCATGCTCCTCAAAACCTCTTGATCAGAGGCCTTGCTGTTGGGCGTGGTTTATCATCTTACCCAGGATGAGGATCTAGTTTATCGTCATACCCAGGACAGTGGTGGTCAGAGCTCAAAGGTTGCTGGACATTACATCATTTTTTTCTACCACCAGTAAAGTGGTGGTCAAGGCTCAAAAGGGGTCAAGAATGGAAAGAAAACCAGTTAAGCTTTGTTTTTGTTTGCTTTTTTGTTTGTTTTTAGCAAATATCACTTGTTAAAATTAATTTATTATTAATTCGTTATTTGAGCATAGATTAATACCCTAACAACCTGAGGTTCAAATTCTACACAAGTATGTATGGAATTCACACACGCACACACACACACACACAAAATGGAAGAACAGCTGATTTCTTGCTTCCCTGCCATCTACAATCTTCAAAACTTTAAATGCAATGTCCATTGCCAGTCTTCTTGACTCTTGTTCTTTTATTGTCCTTTCTTCTCATTAAAGTTTTCTCATTCAAAGTAAACTATTGTATCTTAGTGGCATTATCACCTTGCTGGAGGTGAAATGATAAAAAAAAAAAAAATCTGTCCCATAATCATTGAGACATTTGCCAACACATTTCATACACTAAATGTATCAACTATTATGGGACAGCTATTTTTCCAACTTAATTTAAATGCAACACTAGTCCTTGTCTTCTGTCTTTCTGAAACCTATTCTTTTTATTGTCCCATTTTCTCACTAATGTTTTCTCATTCTCTTTCACTTCCAGTAGGCCCTTGAGTCTTAGTGACTTTATCACCTTGCTTAGATGATAAGAATAATAAAAAAAAAATAAATAAAAACTTCTTTAATTTTTTGTTTATATTTTTTTCAGTAACTGTAAGAAATTTTATAATTAAAATCAAGCATCAGGAAAGGTTTTTCCTCAAGATAAGGAGCATGCTATTTTTATCCCTACTGAGCGGTACATTTTTTTTTTTTTAAATAAGACTTTTGATGATCTAGGCCAATAGATGTTAATTTCAGGGTTTAAAAAAAAAGAAACATCAGGAATATGAGCTCTGGTAGAAATTGGTTACTGAGATATTAAGTATATAAGTCCCAAAAATTCATACACTGATGTCCTCACCAGGATATCTAGTGGATAAAAGCATTGGTTGGATCCAGTGACTTGACCCAAAGAGTTGTGAGTTCAATACCTGGCAACAGCAGTGGTGAACAAAAACTTGGCAAGTTTAGTTAAAGGAAAATAACTGAGACCTCCAGAAGAGGCATGGCATGTGGAACTAGAACAATCTACCCTGGTGGATGAAATAAAGGGTTCGGTTAGAAATTCCAAACATCTGAAGAAGGCCCAGAGCGTACAATGACTGAAACATCGTAAATATTACAACAAAGATGATGACAACAGTCCAAACAATGTAAATAGTGTAAATAATTGCAATACTTCATCTCAGAAATATAGACAGGTGGCAAAGTGTTTTGCTTATTGGAAATATTAAATTTGATTTATTAGCTTGAAACTTAAATAAAAAGGTTCAAGAAAGAAGTTTCATTTCAAACTTTATGTACATGTTTTTGTGGAGGTACCAAAAATAAATTAGAAAATTTTTTAATTAAATAATGTCTTAGTTTTATTGCATCTTTTTATTTAACACTTTTGAGTAAATCTTCTGTAATTACAAAAGAATTTTGATTTAAATTCTCCAAGGAGTTCTGCATTTAGCTAATATAAAGTAAACATTTAAGACCTACGAAAATGAATTTCTTGAAATTTCATAAAATTAAATAAGGGGTAAAAAAAAAAAAAGTTTTAGCAAGATATTTAAAAAAAAAAATTTCTAAAATAATTTCATGAAAAGTCCTGAAAGTTTCATGAAAATCCAAAATTTATTTGTTTTTTGCAAGAATTTCTAAATCAATCACCACAAAAAATGCTAACATTTCATATACTAATCTTTTGTCTCCTTTGCTGATGCCAAAATTTCAAATGTTATAAATAGGACCAAAAAAATAATTTAATAATCAAAAAATCCTTTCTTCTTAATAAAAAACAGTTTTATTATCAAAATCTTTGCTTTTATTAAGTTTAGGGCATTTTTCATCATGGCATGCTAATTTTTCTGCAAATCTGTAGCAGTACCTATGCTATATAAAAAACGAGAATAGTTCATATTTTGAGTGACAGACATTGTTAACATTGAGGTCATGTCGAAAACTGTATCATCTGATGTGTCAAAAGTAATACAGGCATCAGTTTGAAGAAATCAGATGAAATAACATGTGCAATAAACAAAAAATGCTGACATTGTTAACGATGAAGCTATAAATAAATTGAGCAGGAAGAGTCAGGTGGAGGCAGCAAGGCATTGTCAGAATAAAATAAATTATGGTTTAATTTTAGTATTTTGGAATACAAAGTTTATATGTTTATCTTGATAGAATTTGGATCAAACACAGATCCACAGTAGCGTACAGAAGTAGTGTACAATGTGCTACATCAAGTGCATCCAATCATAGAGTGAATTAAAAATTTAGTTTATATTTAATTTGAATAAGGTGTTTATTTCAGATTTCATGTTTTTATATATTTAAAATATCTCACATTTCTCAGTATTAGGCCCTATAGACCCCCGCCCTGCCACTTAGAGGCATATGATCAAAATGTTTAAAATTTTCTATATCTATGGGGGAAGGGTGTGCCATAATGGAGATAAATTGCTTGAAGATATAGACATTCTGAATATACATTATAACTAGCTTAAAAGAATAAATGCGACAGGCAACAATAAACTACAGAAGAACTCAAAATTGCTCACTGCATTTAAGCATTGCATTAATATTTAAGCTTACCTTTTAAAAGTTCAATGATAATTCTTCTGTTGCCACATAATTTAAAGACAATTTGATGTACGTAGGTCTTTATTTTCTATACAAGTAATTATTTTTATTTCATGGGTGACTTTTGTTAGATTTCTCAATTAATTTTGATTATTCCCAAATTTATTTCCAAGTTATAAAAATTGTTATTGTACCAAAAAATTAATTGTAAAAAAATCACATTTAAAAAAAAAAAAAAAAAAAAAACTGCTGAATACAATCACATTAATGAAAATTTCAGAATCCAGAATTTCAGGATTGCGAGTCCAGATCTGACCCGGAATGTTTTTTACTTGATCAGAAATTTGGCCTTATTCTAAAATTGTATGATATGTTGGGCTACAGCCTTTAGGAGTAAAGTTGAAAACACGGACAATTTTATTTTGAAATCCTGTAATTTGAGAACAGTATTTTTTCATTTGAACATGAACTATTGAAAGTTAGAGAGTTGTGTCCCTTTTATTGTTTTTAGAAGTAGAAGCCAAGATGGCGGAATCCGAAAGCAATTGCAATTTCAGTATTACGAGTTTGGATCCAGCTCGGAATGATTTTTTAATTTGCTCACGGAGTTGGTCTGATTCCAAAATTGTATATGTTGGGCTACGGCCTCTTCGAGTAAAATTGTAAATGTGTGACACACTGACATTCACATTTATTATATAGAAGATTGTGTTCTGAAAAGGAGAAGTCAGCCAGAGTATATCTGGGAGAGATAACACTTTTAAAGCAAACAGTCAATTTTACTATTGACTCTCTGATGGGTAGCATTTTGGCTCCAGTTACTTTCTCACCACCATAACATGGTTTCCATTTTCACATTAACTTTTCTATATTTTCATGGTAATTATTCTGATGAGATTTCCTCTTTGATACCTTGGTATTATGAATTTAAGCACAGTACTAGATTGGGAGCCAGGTTTCAGTATTTTACGATTTAAATTATTAGTAGCAATTTCTATGCTAACAGTCTATTCTTTCGTACATCTCGTTTGTAGAACTCTCTTCAGGCTTCTTGCTTCCCAAAAATTTAAATGCAATGTCAATCATTATCTTTTGTCTTCTTAATTCCTGTTCTTTTATTGTTCTCGCTCCTTAATAATTTTTTGTCATTCTTTCACACTCAGTAACTACTTGCGTTTTCTAGATTTTCACTATAAAATAGCATAACATAATGAAAAAAGTCCCAAACTTGATGAAAACAAAGTTTTATCATCAAAATCTTTCTTATCATTAAGAGGAAAGAACAAAGTATTTTTTATTTTTATTAAATTATTTAATCCATTATAATTCTCAAAATGTGTGTGTGTGTGTGTGTGTGTGATCGGATATTTATGTGTTTCCCCAGTTTTCATCCAATTCCAATGAAATTTTTTTTGTTTGATAGATAATTCTTCAGTGCTGGTTTTGAGTCCAAATTGTTGGTGACAATGGCTCTCCACTACTTCCTGTCCATTATAACTCAGTAACATTTTACTATTTACTATCTGTTCTTGGATATATACCTTTCATAAAAAAACTTTAATAAAAATAAATAGTTTAAATTATTACAATAATATTATCTATATCTATAACTCTCAAAATGTGTGTGTGTGTGTGATCCGATGTTTATGCAATTCCACAGTTTTCATCCAATTTCAATGAAATTTTTTTGTTTGATAGATAATTCTTCAGTGCTCATTTTCTAAATTCATAATAGTGTCCATTTATCAATGACATAAGCAGTTTCAAATTTGACTTTCGTAATTTGTTTTAATTTTTTTTTTATTGAATTCATCCCAAACAAGGTTGATAATGCCACTGTCATTCAAAGGGTAAGTGAAAGAGAAGAAAAAGACTTTAGAAGGAAATGGATATCTTTTATAAAAACTTTAATAAAAATAAATAGTTTAAATTATCACAATAATATTATCTATATCTATAATTCTCAAAATGTATATGTGTGTATGTGTGTGATTGGATGTTTATGCATTTCTAAAGTTTTCATCCAATTTCGATGAAATTTCTTTTGTTTGATAGATAATTCTTCAGTGCTGGTTTTGAGTCCAAATTGGCTGGAAAAAATTACAACCTTGAAGGTGAAAAATTGAAAAACTGATATTTTACATTTTGCGCAAGAATTAAAGGCAAAATTTAATTTACTTTTTCATACTTGAGACTGCTGATCAAAAGACTCAACGGCTGAGGAGAAATGCCTCTTAAGCTGCTGAAACAAAATTGAGAATGCAAAAACAGCCCTTTTCAGGGACCCCGCCACAAATTATTAACCCTCCATTTGGGGATGTGCCTCAGTTGCACCCAAATGTTGTTACCAATATTGATTTTCCGGTGGGCTGACTTTAAACTTAAACTGCTCCAACTGAACAGCAAAAATTCCAAGTAATGAAAGACAAAGATGGGTTATAAGTACTGAGATAAAATCCCTTAGCATCCTTTTCTCTTTGTGTGCCTGGCCACTGCTGTAGTGTCATGTATATATAGTGTAAATGTATTGCTAATGATATTACTGGTGAGCTTAAAAAGTTCTCAGTTCAACCAAATTCCTAAAATCTGGCCAAATCAGTAAACATCAGAATTTCTTTTTAAGTCCTTACGTCATTAAAAATATTCAGTACTTCTTTGTATGGTAAAAATTGTAAATATTTTTCTATATTACAAATGATTTTATTAAATAAATTTCCAAATGTCAAGTTTGAAATTGTGTTTATGTCATTGATAACTGCTTACTACTGATGTCCGTTTTCTAAATTCATAATAGTGTCCATTATGACATAAGCGGTTTCAAATTTGCCTTTCGTAATTTGTTTTGATTTTTTTTTTTTATTGAATTCACCCCAAATAAGGTTGATAATGCCACTATGATTCAAAGGGTAAGTGAAAGTGAAAGAGAAGAAAAAGACTTTAGAAGAAAATGGAAACCCAATAAGTGTATGAAATTTCAGCGTTTAGGAGGAGATGTTAGAAGTATAGAGTTGAAGTAGAATGTAGCAGTAACTGGAAACTCTATCCTAAACAGGAAATAAACGATAAGCCTCTAGGAGTGTGAACTAGATGATAACCAAACCTATTTAATCCTATTGGGGGGGGGAAATAAATAGTAAAGATTTATAGCTTAGACTGAGACATTACAAGTACAGAGTTAAAGTAGAATTTAGAAATAGTTTTAAAATGTTATCTAGTTTAAAGAAATCTGAAGGTTTTATATATATATATATATATATATATATATATATATATATATATATATATATATATATATATATATATAGTTGTGTTACAGAGAAACAGTGTCTGTGAATGACCAATATATGCTCCCAGAAATCTGGTTGAGCTCTCAAGAGAAAGAGGTTTTAAAAATAGCAGCTCCTACTGCTATTAAGCATTACTCTTCAAGTACGAATTGAATTCTCCGAGCCACTAGCATATATCGTATAGAAAAATAAAAAGCGGTAAAATTACCTTCCTTTCTGCCATGTGACAATGGCGTAGAGGTAAGATATCTGACTGATGTCAAATCAGTCAGGTTTCGATCCTGGCTTGAAGCAATTGGACATCTAGCCACACTGAGGAGCTGTGATACAGTGAAATAGTCTGTCTGTGGATAACATATATATATATATATATATATATATATATATATATATATATATATATATATATATATATATCTACATTTGGTGTACAACTTAAGTTTTGTTGGTTACCCAGCTCATCGGGCACAAAATATAGCTTATTGTTTATTTTAAAATATATACAGATACATGGCATGAGTTTATATATATATATATATATATATATATATATATATATATATATATAACATGGTCATTGGACCATATTTGGCAGCAATATTCTAAGCATGGATAAATGGTAGACTTATAGATATGTACAATAGATTCTGGAGAGAGAAATTTTCTTTTAAGTTGGTATCCACTCAGGAGGGATACCTGATTAATGGTTTTTTAATAAAAAGAATTTTTTTTTCTGAAATCAGTTAACTGAGTATGTCCTGATGTGTCTGCTGCAATTTGAATTTGTCCAATCATCCATTTTACCTAATCTTAATTTATATAGATTTTTTAAGTTTTCTTTGCAAACACTAAAATATCGTTTTGAAAAAAAAAAGGGCTTTTAAACAAGAAAATCATTTAAATACCGACAGTTATTCATTTCTCTAAATTCAAATGAAATCAATTCTCTGAGCGTCTGAATTTTGCCAAAGGACATATTGTTGTTAATTGATTACAGCGGCAATGAAGAAAAGCCGAGGCGAGATATTTCTAAGATTTCCCTAATAATGTGATAGAGATGGCATGGGAAGTTTTATGTCATCCTCATGGATAAAAAGAGGGATGAAGAGAATGTAAAAGCATTAGAGAGAAAGGAATGAAAAGGAGAGAATGAGAAAGTGAGAAAAACAGAATAATAAAGAAAGTAGAAGAGAAAATCAGAGTGAGAAAGAGAGGGAAAGAAAAAAGAAAATGAATGAGACTTAGTCAGGTCAGAATAAGATCAAGAAATGTGGAAGTGAGAAAGAATGAAAAGTCTAAAAGGGAAAGTTAGAGAAAATAAGAGGGAGAATGAGAAATCAAAGCGAATGAATGAGAAAAATTATGACAAAAGAAAGAGAATGAGAAAAACTGAGAATGAATGAGAAGGAGAAAAAGTGTGACAAAAAAGTATGAGAATGAGAAAGTGTTAGAAAAACAAGAAAAAGAAAGAGAGAAAAAAAAGAAGGTGAGAGAGAATGAATGAGAAGGAGAAAAAGTATGACAAAAAAGTATGAGAATGAGAAAGTGTTAGAAAAACAAGAAAAAGAAAGAGAAAAAAAAGAAGGTGAGAGAGAATGAATGAGAAGGAGAAAAAGTATGACAAAAAAGTATGAGAATGAGAAAGTGTTAGAAAAACAAGAAAAAGAAAGAGAAAAAAAAGAAGGTGAGAGAGAATGAATGAGAAGGAGAAAAATTGTGGGGAAGAAATAAAAAGGGAGTGAATGGAAAAGGATGAAAAAATCTGAGAAAAAAATAAAGAGAGAACGAGAAAAAGTGAGAGAGAATGAATGAGAAAAAGTGAGAGAATAAGAAAGTGTGAGGAAAAAGAAAGTGAGAGAATATGAATGAGAAAAAGAAGGTGAGAGAGAATGAGAAAAAGTGAGAATGAGAAAGTGTGAGGAAAAAGAAAGTGAGAGAATATGAATGAGAAAAAGAAAGTGAGTGAGAATGAATGAGAATGAGAGAAAGTGAGAATGAGAAAGTGTGAGGAAAGAGAATGAATGAGAGAGAGAGAGAAAATAGAATTAAAAAAAGTGTGAGTAAAAAATAAAAAAGTGAGAAAAAGAGAATGAGTGAAGGTGAAAAAATGAAAAGAAAGAAGATAATGAGTGGGAGATAAAAAGTGGGAAGAGAATAAAAGCAAGAAAACTGAAAGAAAAAGTGTGAGAGAAAGAAAATGAGAGAGACTGAATGAGAAAATGAGAGAGACTGAATGAGATAGAAAAACAAAGATGGCAAAAGAGAAAGATGTAATATCATTGTGTAAATTTATTCATTTTTATAAACCCCTTCAAGGAAGCACCAATTTATGCAATCTAACATGTTTTGATTGGTCCACAAATTATGCTTTTCAAAACTCCTACGGAAATATAATATTAATTATTTCAACAAAGCTCTATAGCCGTGTATTTTAAACCAAGCCAAACACGCAAGAGAAGATATGCTGAAGCCATAAACTATTCAGATTTTTCTTTTTTAATCAACTCAGAATCATATGCCTTTCCATTCAGAATAATATATTTGCAATGTTTCGGCCATATTACCTCTGGCCTTCTTCAGGTGACTGTTATGTTCAGTATTTTGAACTGAAGTAGATCCAATAAAGGGTTTAATTAGAGTGATAAAAACTGATATGTTAAGACAAGAAGAAAAATTAACAAAAAGGAGGTAATGTTACTGTAGAGCAATGGTTCTCCAAATCATGACCCTTATCAAATGTATAGTCAACCTTTGATTGGATTTAGTATTTGCCATAATTGTTATATAAATGAGATACACTATAAAGCATTGGATCCCAAACATTTTTTTTCTCTGGGCTACATTTTTGGAATTAAAATTTACTCACACCTTACCAAATTTTATGTGATCAAAAGTACATTTATAATAAAAAAGAGAGAGAGAGAGAGTGGGTTAAAGGGAGATAACCACATGTTCGAAGTCGGAACATTATCATTAATAACTCTCTCTTCCAATTTGTGGACCCTGCGGTGGAGTAATGGATAGCGGCTTGGACTGAGGAATCCATTATATTCACTTACATGCTAATACTCTTGGGAAAGTAGCATTGGATAGCAACTGGTCTACTGCAGAAAGAAATGGCAACCTGTAACAGGAAAAAATCTGCCTCGTCAGTCATGTATCAAAAGAAATTTTTTTTACTTGGCTCCGGGCCCGACCCTGGGCTAGTGGTATCATGGCTATGACTAGCTTGGACAGGCTCTGACCAGCTTTGACAAGCCAAGACCAGCTATGACTAGCTTAGAAAAGCTCTGACCAGCTTAGACCAGCGGCCTGAGTGAAAACACTCTGGTCCCAACATTAAAAACTGACCTTGTGTCACAACCTGACACAGTGTGGGGGGGTCAAGTAAATATCCATGTATCAAAAGATACATGATCGCCTAAGCTTGTATTTGTATATATGCCGAGTTCGAATTCCAGTTGAATCCATTACATTCACTTACGTGCTAATATCCTTGGGAAAGGTATGAATCCTCTTCTTTTCCCCCCAGCTATGGGTAAATAGCAGCACAGACCACATTCTGTAGCATTGGATGGCAACTGGTCTACCGTAGAAAGAAATGGCAACCTACTGCGGGAAAAAATCTGCCTCATCAGTCATGTATTGAAAGATACATGATCACCTAAGCATATATCATGCATGGCACAAAACTGATTGACTAGTTATTATATTCTTAATATTTGATATAATGCAAAAATATCACATTGATAAAATCAGTCAGTAATTATTTATACTGGGACTCATATATGGAATTACAAGTAATCCATAATATTATTTTAAATTTTGATATCATTTTTATTTTTGGTGTATGAAGTTTTTGAAACTTTTTCTAAACTTTTTTTAAAAACTTTTTCTGACTTATATATATATATCTTACTTATTATAAAACCCAGGTTGTGTGTGTGTGTCTGTACGTTTATATATTGGATCGGATTTCCTACATTTTTCAACCGATTTCAACAAAACTTCACAGGACTGCGTAAAATTACCTTGTGGTGGTTCTGACTGCCAAAAATTGGAAAAACACAATTGTTTTTGCATGAAATCAATTTGAAAACACGATTCTGTCACCAGAATGAAAGGGGGACAACTCATATCGAGTTATACTTATTATAAAACCCAGTTTGTTTGTGTGTGTGTGTGTGTGTGTTCATTTATATATGGGATCGGATTTCCTACATTTTTCAACCGATTTCAACAAAACTTTACTTTTTTTGACAGGTAGTGTTTCTTATTGTCTTGCACACTTTTTTCTTTATTTTTACATTCAGAATGCTTTAAAAATTCCATTTACAAGACAATTGTTTATAATAAAATTCTATTCAATCAGTAGACTAATAATGATTGAAAACAATGTTTTTGTTTGACCAATTTGTTAACCCCCCCCCCAAATAATTAAGACATGCGTATCTGTCAACCTTAAACAATCTTTGTCAATTTTATTTTTAAGTCTTTATGATGGTCGATACTTGATCTATCTCTCAACGCCAGGCTCTACTGCTAGTATATATATATATATATATATATATATATATATATATATATATATATACACAAGTTTCATGCAGCAAGGGTGGACTATCATTGTTGTTTCATCCGTTGTTGTTTGATTTATTGAAATTGTCATCTTTGATAATGGCTTGTGTAAGCCGAGAGCTTAGATTGGATTTAAACATGTATCAACATGGTGTTTTCCTTTCATCTTTCAATGATAATGTTATTAAGCTTATCAGACAATATGAAAGGAACTTAGTTAAAATAAATAGACAAAAGTTGTCTATATTATTTAATGAAACATGCATCAATATATATATATATATATAATTATTTATTCAAGAATTTTAAAATAAATATGTTATAAAATCACTACAAAAATAGCCATTTTCTTTCAACACTTCTGATATCTTATCAAGTGATGGTGTTGAATGTATAATAATTTGCTCTACTCTGTATTGAGCACTCTTTTAATATATATTGTATTGGGGCAGCAGATCGTTATTCAAACATTGTTAAATATAACAGACAATGAATGTCTATTATGTTTGATCATGAGCTCTTCTAAGCTTCGTATAGTTGCTTTAATTTTGGGAGAAAAAGACAAAAACTGTCCAACATTTGAATATTTTTTATTATGCTGTTCCTTTAAGTTTTTTGTTCACATGAGCCATCATCAGAGTGGTTATATGGACTTTTAAACAAAGATATTCACCATCTAAGATGATATTCTGTTATGCTGATATAGAAGTTTGCTATGTGATGATAACTGTCATGGAATAGCAGACACAAGTCATAAATTTGTGATGCAGTTCTATGAAGTCATACCATATAAGAGAACAAAATATTAACAACAGAACCATATGTTTAGATGCAATGTAATGTGTTGTGACTGGTTTGAAAAGTAATTTTGTTGAGTGTGGGTTGCTTTGTTTTAATGTAGATGGCCTCCAATATCTTAAGCTTCTTTTTACTGTGTGTCTGTGTGAGTATTGTTGCGTTATCATCTAATATCTGTCTAATATTATATACATGGCTATGTTTTTCTAAGAAATGTTGTTTAATAGAACCAAGGTGACAGGTAAGTCTATGAGAGAGTGTGGTTGGAGTAGAACCAATATATGTAGTAGATTTATTATTAGTATCAGAGATACATTGTTTTTTGTAGAGGATTTAGCTTTGTGGTTGTAGGGTTATTAGAGACTATGAGGTCAATGTAGTGCACCAATTTACATGGCCATTCAGAGATTGTATCACTGATATTAATTAAAAAAATATCCAAATGTTGGACAGTTTTTGTCTATTTTCTCCCGAAATTAAAGCAACTATATGAAGCTTAGAATGGCTCATGATCAAACATAAGACATTTGTTGTCTGTTATATTTAACAATACATGTTTGAATATATATATATATATATATGAGAGAGAGGGAGGGGAGTACTTCTAATAATTCACTGAAAAAAGAGCATACCATGATGAAAAAGGCCCCAAACTTGATAAGTTTTATTGCCAAAATGTTTGTTATTATTAAGAGGAAAGATCAAAGTATTTTTTGATTATTTTTATTAAATCTTTTAATCCTTTCTAGCATGTTCAAAAGATTTTGTTTTTCTTTGTCAACAGGGCAGCAAAGTTAGTACAGGAAATTTTAGCATCTTTTTTACATTTTGATTTGGAAATTCTTTTTAAAATTTAATTTTTTTTTTTAATAAAATTTTAGTAGAAATTTTTTTTTTTTTTTTTTTTACATCTGTTACCTTGCTCTTACTTCCTTAATGAAATTTCCAGAAATCAAATTTTGCCCTTCATATTTATATTAGTTAAAAGCAGAAGTCCTTGGAGAATGTAAATCAACAAATTTTTTTCAAACTATTACTCATTTACTGAAAGTCTTCTCTGAATTGTAAAATAAAAAATGCAATCAAACTGAGACATTATTTAATAAAAAAAGCTTTATTGACTCAAGAAAAATTTTTTTTTCAGTGAATAATGAATTTATACAAGATTTGTTTTAATTTTTTTTAACATTTAAATTAGAATACCTTATTAAGTTTTAAATATTTTTTAATCATTTAAAATTCTCTCTTATTTTGTCCCTTTTAGATAATACTATAATTAAGTGAAAACTATATTTACTAATCATAAACTGAAGAACTTAGTACAACTCACACACCGATATTTTTAAAACAATTTTGGATTTTTTATGTGTATAAATGTGCTAATTTTCTATATACAGTTGACCATGCATGACATTATCAGAAAATAAGAGAGATAACTATAGTAAATTTACAGCCAAAAATATTTAAAATTCTGTAAAAGATTAGATTACAGAGAATATTTTCTAAAATTTTAAAGATTACTGAGTACTTAAAAATTATATATAAAAGGCACTCACGTTAATTCAATTATTTTTCAATGCCTAAAGCTCCTATAGAACAACCTTAGATAAATATCAATCTGTCATCAATCTATCAAACCCATAAATGCTTTAAATAAACAGCTACTGTCTGGTTAAAAAATGCATTTCTGTGATATATGTTAAACTTAAAGTAAATAATAGTTGTTTCAAATCAAATTAATTACACTTTAAATCAGCTAATAGTACATTTTATTTTTGAAAGATGTTTTAATTCAGTGAATTATATTTCGATGAAAGGTGATTTAAAAAGAAAAAGGGGACGTTTATTAGCTATTTTAGCAAAAAAAAAAAAAAAATCAACTTCTACCAGTTAACTTAAATTATCAGGTCATCCCATAAGTTCTGTCCGAATTTTGAATAAAGAAAACAAGTGACCAAATGTTACATTTAATTACAGATTCAATCAACAATGTATTTTCCCTGATTATCTATGACTTCCTTCTATCTATTAACAAGCTTACTAATTCCATTACTGTAAAATTCTTTTGGCTTTGATTTGAAGAACTCACAAATGTCAGTTTTAACCTCTTCCTGTGTTACAAAAGCTGTTTCTTCCAAATGATTCTGTAAGCTACGAAACAAATGGTAGTCTGAGGGAGCAAGATCAGGAGAATAAGGTGCATGAGGAATTTTCTCTCAACCAAGTTCTTCGATCTTTTGTGATGTGATTCTTGCTGTGTGGGGTTGCGCATTGTCCTGATGAAACATCACCTCTTTTCGATTCACTAGAGCAGGTTTTTTTTTCCTCAAAGCTTGGTTCAAACACTCTAATTGCTGACGGTATATTTGAGCATTAATTGTTGCATTAGGTGGTAAGAATTCAAAGTGGATTATTCCTTGGTGATCCCACTAGATTGAAAAAAGAACAATTTGCCCATGAAGTTCCCTTCTCGGCTGTGGCTGGGGTCCTTCCCCTTTACCAAGCCACTGTCTATGACGCTTAACATTTCGATAAAAGATCCATTTTTCATCGCCAGTCACAAGTCTATCCAAAAAGGTGAAACAAGTTGGCAAGAATGGAGAGAAGAGCAGATGTCAACTCGGGATTTGAGGTTGTTTTCAGACAATTCATGAGACACCCATTTTCCAAGTTTAGGAACTTTTCCAAGTTGTTGAAGATGACTTGGAACAGTTGTATGATTTGAACTGAGAACCACTGCCAATTCCTCAACTGATAAAGCAGGATTTTCTTCAAGGGCTGCTTCAAGAAGCTTTTCATCAAACTCAACTGGACGTCCGGTTCGATCTTCATCTTCAAGGGTGAAATTTCCACCTCTGAATTTTGCAAACCATCTTCTGCAAGTTCTTTCATTCACATATTCCTCTCCATAAACTGAGTGAATGTTTCCTAGCCGCTTCGCTGCTGAGTTTCCTTTCTTGAACTCATAAAGCATTATGTGCCTCAAATGATTCTTGGGTACTTCCATGTTAGCAGGGTTTTAATCAAACAAAATTTAATTTTATTGTTCTCTGAAATAAAATTTGATCAGTTTAAATTCATCTAAACATAAAAATAATGTTCAGCTCCATTAGACATTATAAAATACTCTTTAAATTTTGTTCATTTTAACAAAAAGTTAAAATTCGGACAGAACTTATGGGATGACCTGATAGTTTTTAAAATGCAGCAAAATATTTTGCTTATTGGAAATATCAAATTTAATCTATTTCTCTGGCAAACTTGGATCTTCATGCCTGCAAAAAAACTGAGTGTCAAATGTGTCAATTGCAATCTTCTGTCTTCCAGAATCCTGTTCTTTTATTGTCCTTTCTCTTCACTAAATTCTTCTCATTTTCTTTTACTCTCAGTAACCCCTTGCATCTTAGTGGCATTATCACCTTGTTTAGGGTAAAAAGATTAAAAAATATTTTTTGAAAAGGCAAACCTGGACATTTGTGCTCCCCCCACAAAAAAATGGAGTGTCAAAAGGATAGTTTTTCTCTTGACGCCACTATTATTATTTTAACTACCTTCACTCCTCAGCAAAGTTTATTGCTGAAAAGGGATGATTAGAATTGAAATAAAACCTAAACATATGATAAAAGGAATTTATACATTTTTTTTCTTGAGAATTTACCACAAAAATATTAATCACTTTATTTATTATATATTAGATTGTTTATTTAGTAGAATAATTTTATATTTACTTTCTAAAACCTAATACAGTGCAATATTTATCATTTACCAATTTATAAAAAAGTAAATGTGAAAATAATTTTTTATTCATAAATTTATAAACATTTAGTACATTATTAAAATATGTGAACTAACTGGAAGGAAATCCTTATTATTTACCATTTTATAAATTTGAATTGATTGGCTATTAGCTCATCTAATAGTGTTTATTATTTTTGTTGTTAAGAACAAGAAATGTATAAATTAACTTTCATATGTTTAGGTTTTATTACAATTCTAATCATCACTTTTTGAAACAATAAACATAATAGCAGAGTCAATAGAAAAATAAAAATGTCCATTTGACACTCAATTTTTTTGCAGACACAAAGATCCATGATTACCAGGTCTTTAATGATTATCAGAAGTTTTCATTAAATTATGGTCAGAAAGTGAGCGTATTTGGCTTACCGATTTTGAGCATCTGCTACTTCTCGTGGTATACTACCATAAGAAGCATGATTTATAAAAGTTGTCTCTTTGTCCAAAAGAAAATTTTCACGCATTGGTAATCCAAATGAAGTTTTTTCAATGGCCTCTCGGTACTCTCCCATTGTTAATCTGTTAAATAAATCAAATAAACAATTAAAAAAAAAAAAAAAAAAAAATGAGAATTGTGGGTCAGGTAGAAATCAGTAGGAGGAGTTTGGGTGATACTGGATAAACCCTGTATTGTGTTCCTAGACTAAACTTTAAAAACCAGACACTGCATTTATTAACAAACTCATTTTTTACTGATAAATTATCTAGTGTAAAAATTTTAACTTTATTGAATGTCCCAATACTGTGGCCTTGTGCCAGACAAATGCAGGATAAATAAATAACACTCTGTCTTAAAAAAGTTGTTAAATTCATATATTTTGTTCTGATTATTGGCAAAGCTTATGTAGACTTCCAACACACATGGTGGTTTTTGAAGTGTAGCTTAGATGTGGCACAAGGCCAAAAAATATGGGAAACTCAATGTGGATCGAACCCACTATTCAGTTATAATTGATCTAGTGAGACAAGGTTGCTAACCATTACATTATGTTGAAGCGTCCAAAATGATTTTGTAAGCATAGCTTAGATGTGGCACAAGGCTGAAAGTGTGGAGCACCTAGTGAGTATCAAACTCACTATTCAGTCAAAATTGATATATTGAGACAAGTTTTCTAACTATTACAACATCTTAAAGTGTCCTATGGTTTTCTAAGTATAGCTTATGTGTGTCAAGGCTGAAAGTATAGGCCACACAGTCTGGATCAAACTCACTATTCTGTATCAAAGAAATATGGTAATAGCAGCTGACTGGTGCCTATATAAAGCGATGCTGTCAAAAGAAACTCAGAAAGGGGCATAAAATACGGATGTATCTTCTTACTGGTTTTATTTGATTTATACAGTATAGAGATCCGGAGAAAGCTAGAGCTTCTACCGGGATTTATTGTTGGTGGACACAACCTCAACAATATACAATATGCAGATGATACTGCATTTCTGGCAGACATGGAAAAAAATCTGTAAGTACCTCTAGCTAAGGTATTAAAAGAAAACAAGAAGAAAGTACTAACCATCTATTATAAGAAAATGGAATATATAGTTATTGGCAAAAGGAACAACCCAAGATGCAAGATACACAATCGAGATGTTAAAGCAAATACAGAAATGTTTTAACAGATGATGGAAAATGCTACACAGAAATCCAAAGACATTGAAACAAAAGCAAAACACATTTTCTGTTTCAAAATGTACACCCACAGATTCTCTAGTCAATGATAGACATACCTTTCCACAAACAAATTTCTATTATGTTATTCCTATGGAATTAATGTTTTATAAAATTTCACTTTGTCTTGCATTCATTCTATATTATTTTGTTTATTCTTGTTAAATAAAAATACCACCTTAGTTATTGAAAGTTATATTCCAGGCATCTTTAATATAAAATAGAAATTATCTTATATTCAATATAAAATAACAAAATCTAGAGAAGAATCTGCAATGTTATTGATCTTAATGTGGCATCTCAGATCCAGTCATTTTGCCACTGCCATAATATAGCTTCTCTGTGCCTTTTCTATAAATATTTTCATAGTAATTGTTCCACTTTGGTACATGACTTTACAAATTTAAGTACAGTATCTTAGTGGCTTTATTGCCTTGTTTAGAGCAAAATGATTAAATAAAATAAAAATGATATGCAAAGAAAAACAACTGAAAATAAACAAACAAAGAGGATATTTGTTTCGAGTTACTAACCAGAAACCAAAAAAAGGAGATGCCATAAATAGACACATAACCATTAACAGTTCAATAACCTGCAGAAAAAGTCATTGTACCAAACCCCTCGCCACCCACTCATAAACACGTCTCAATATTGTTCAATGAATCAATAGATAGATATAGATTCATTCTCAAATTGGAGAAAGTAGCATTTGTAATATTTATGAATATTGTTTGTAATCAGTTTGGGATTCAACCCAGAGTTATCAAAACTGGCAAGGAATCTGATTGTTTTTAGAAAATTCTGCAGTAATTCCCAAATGGAATCACCTAGATTTATTGCACCGTTACTTAATTGAATTGCAATAAAAAGAATAAAAAATCAACATTCTATGAGCCAAGAACTGTTTGGCATAATTTTTGTTTCATGTTGAAGAACATTTGAAAAGATATACTTATAATGATCAGAACAGTGACTTTTTTGACTAGTAGTTTTATCAGATGAAGCATTGTTGGCCATTATTATTAATTTTTGACTAGTATTTGCTTTCATCTTCATTTTTTATTAGATGAAGCATTGGCAGTCATTATTATTAATTTTTGACTAGTATTTACTTTCCCCTACATTTTTTATTAGATGAAGCATTGTCGGCCATTTTTATTAATTTTTAAGTAGTATTTACTTTCATCTTCATTTTTTATTAGATGAAGCATTGTCGGCCATTTTTATTAATTTTTGAGTAGTATTTACTTTCATCTTCATTTTTTATTAGATGAAGCATTTCCAACCATTATTATTCATTTTGTCTAGTATTTCTTCATTTTTTGTTAGATGAAGTATTTTCAACAATTATTATTAATTTTTGACTAGTATTTACTTACATTTTCATTTTTTATTAGATGCAGCATTGTCAACTATATCATGGATTTAAATGTATTCAAAACTAGCAGCATGACCTGGCGTTGCCCGTGCTTGATTCAAAAATCATATGACTCATACAGTAATCGCTATCACTTGACTTAAAATATTTTTGCCCTTCCTTGCCTTTAATGGAGCGCCCTTTGCCGTGCTGATGTTGCTACATGCCTTACTTCTTACCTATCTCACACTGCAAATTTTTTCTAAGCTCTATACTAAACATTAAATCTGTTACAAAAAAAAGAACTATACAAAATGAACACAAAACGATCAGCTTTAAAAAAGGACTTCAGAACTGGAAAAACCGAATGAAAAAAAAATGTTAACAACAAATACTTTTTCACACCCAATCCAGTTCTGTGGAATCAGAATCAACGTTGAGTTTAAGCAAAAATGAGCCAATTGGAGTAAAGTGCCATGCAGATTTAAATTTTTCCCACTTGTGACGAATGCAGCTATCGATTTTTTGCATGCTAGCATGCTAGTTAACATTCATGTCAGTCAGCTGTTGGCCCTCACACTGGCCAATAGAATCTTCCTATCTTCCTGCCTATTCATGGCAGCCAGCTATAGGCTCTCACTCTGGCCAGTAGAAAATGGCCGCAAACTACATGACAACTGCCATAGAAGCATGAAAAAATCGATTATTTCCACTATCGATGGGAGTTGGGAAATGCAAAGTCAGTCTTCGCCTTCCTGCTAACTTGGAGCATGTGCATGTAAATTTTGGTGCAAATTCGTCAAAAATTGTGGCCATGCATTTGTTACACACACACACACACATCTTGCCTTTTATAGATAGAGATGTCTGGTTTTAGCAAATAGAAAATATAATAGTCTCCTGGGTCACATAATCAGCGAAACAAAACCAAGTAAAAATAAGATAGTGAGGATGAAAGGTTCTTCCCACATCTTTCATAATCACCAGATTTAAAACCTATAGTTTTTCATTTGTTTCAATTGCTAGAACATTATAGAAGTCACTGAAGATTCATAAAAAAGCAGTTGAAAACAGTCTTAGAAAACATTTACGGGTATGAATATCTGAATATCTTTTAAACATGGAACTGAAAATCTGCCTTTCTGTTGGGCTGCAGACATTGAAAATGAAAGTGATTAATTTTTTTATAAATAATATTTAAATAAATTAAACTTACATTTGTTTGTATATCCTTTCTGCTATGATATAATTATTTTTCAAACACACTAAAATTTACATTATTTATAGGCCTAACCTTGAATTTGTTGATTTTTATCCATTTTTATATTTTTGTATCTTCAGTTATAAAGTTTTGCATTTGCTTTAAAAGAAAATTTATTAGTTCTAGGTTATACCATTTAGTCTTTGAAATCATCATATGCTTCTTACAAACACAAGGTTAGAACAATAATTAATTTAAAAATAATCCTAAACAAAAATTGACAAATTACAAAAAACCAAAAAAAAAGTAAAAATTTCAATGAATGATTTAAAAATTCAATAATTTCCAATTCCATAAGACTTTAATAAATCCTAATGCATTCATAATATTTCCAATGGTTCCATAGATATGGAATCATTAGAGGAATGAATATTCAAATCATTTCCAATAAAGCATAGTATTCAAATCATTTCTAATGCATTCTTATAGTATTTCCAATGAATTTCTATAGATGCTTTTAGTATTTGCTATATCACTAGATATGGAATCATTAGAGGAATGAAAGTTTGGATGGATTTGTTTCATTCCTAGCCATAAATTCCAGGTTCCATAAAGAGCTAGTGTTCAAATCATTTCTAATGCATTCTTATAGTAAAATCATTTCAATATTCTTTTAGTCATATCACTAGATTCCAATAAAGGAATGAAAGTTTGGATGGATTTGTTTCTATAAAATCTAAAATATATTCCAGGTTCCAAAAGAGCTATTCAAATCATTTCTAATGCATTCTTATAGTAAAATCATTTCCAATGAATTTCTATTGATGCTTTTAGTATTTGCTATATCACTAGATATGGAATCATTAGAGGGAATGAAAGTTTGGATGGATTTGTTTCATAAATCCTAGCCATAATATTCCAGGTTCCATAAAGAGCTAGTATTCAAATCATTTCTAATGCATTCCTATAGTAAAATCATTTCTATTTTTTTGTATTTGCTATAATACAATATTCTTTATGTAATCATTAGGTAAATTTTAAGCACCTCCTCATATATATTTTGATAAATGTAAAAACACTTATCAGTCTGTCTGCGTATGTATTTTAGTTTTATGAAAGCAAGTCCACCCAAACCTGCAATGAATCGTTTAAACTAAGAATAATGAAAATACTGCAGAGAGGTCTGGTCAAAATGAAGACTATTTGTGTTTTTGTCTTTTTGTTTTTTCAGAAAACAGAATGGTGGAAATTTTGACTCCATTTGAATCAATTAGATAACTTACTTGAAATAACCTGAATGGTTACAATCAGTTTGGTTTGACCTAAATTCTTTAATTTTCTGCCTTTTGATTTTGTTTGCTAACTGGGAAAAACAAGAACTACAGAAATAACTTGATTGCTATTACATATATATACAGAGATTGTGCATTCTAACGCTGTCCTGCCCCCTGACTGGAAGTGGGAGCGTCAAACCTGATTGGGGTCTTTGTGACTCTGGCTAACTTATCAACATTTCCTTTTTTTTTTTTCCTATATATATTTATATACTTTACAAATTAAACTAGCCACAAATTAAAGGACGAAAAATTTTTGCAAATTTTTACGTCATTCTGGGGTCTTTTCTTTCGTCCAAATCCGCAAATTTGTTTTTTGTTCATGCTAAGTCTCAAACAAACACTATATAAAATCCACTATTTATTATCCATAATGTTGAACATGTTAAAATTATTCAACTTTTCAACAAGAAAAATCTCAAGTTGATGTAAAAAAAAAATTGCCACAAAACATTGTTGATTTATTTAAAATGGAATGATATGACATGTCACTAATTTATATTTATATTTTAGAAACATTGTATTTATTTTCAATATTTCTAATTGAATTATTCACCTATATTGCATATGATCCCTTACTGTACATAATTAGGTTGCAATAAAATTTGTATTTTATATGAATCGGTTAGTTATGTGCCATGCGTGATACATGCTTAGGTGATCATGTATCTTTCAATACATGACTGATGAGGCAGATTTTTTCCCACAGTAGGTTGCCATTTCTTTCTGCGGTAGACCATTTGCCATCCAATGCTATAGAACCCGGTCTGTCCTGCTATTTATCCATAGCTGGTGGGAGAAGAGGATTCATACATTCCCCAAGAGTATTAGCACATAAGTGAACGCAATGGATTTGACTGGAATTTGAACTCGGATCTCTGATTCCTAACTCTGAGCTGCTATCCATTACTCCACAAAAATTGAGATGTATTAGAATTGGGGGGAACAAGACCCTTGCACCAACTCTGCATATATATATATATATATATATATATATATATATATATATATATATTATTATTATTATTATTAATAGAAGTCTTATAAGTATAAGAAACTATACTTGTTCGGAAAACTTTCGGTGTGTTGATTTGCAAATAAAGAAGCCAATACCAAAGGGAAAAAAAAGATATAAAAAAAGAACCAAGAACATGTACGTTTAACCAAAAATAATCGTCTAGCATACAAGTTCAAGGCGCAAAGAAAAAAACCCCAATACGAGTAGCCAAAATAACTAAATAAAGTGCTCAATACAATGAGTAGAGCAGACCTAGTTAAACCTAGAGAGCCAGACAAATCTACCAAGGTTTCACCTAAGCGGTACATCAGGAAGGCTGGCTCTCTAGGTTTAACTATATATATATATATATATATATATATATATATATATATATATATATATATATCAAGTAATATCAATTATTGCATTCATTATCAAGAACCAATGTGGTGTCTGTGTAGTAGTTTGGCTTCCTTTGTCGGCATTCTGGTCTTCTTTGGGAAGCTGGACGCTTGAAATTGTTTAGCATGATGTCATGTGTAATGGCTACTGGGAATGAGGTCACACAAAAAGAATGTGGTTTATTAATTTTTTTATTTATTTATTTTTTACAATCTTAATATATGACACAGATACCACATCAGTTCTTGATAATGATTGCGATAATCAAAAGCACTTGAACAAAAATAATAATACAAACATCAGGCACTTTATCGACAACTTCAAGCCCAATATTCAACACTTTATCTGAAAATTGGGAAAATATAATAAAAAATTTAAACAGACAGACCATATCAGTTCTTTTTAATCAAACTTGTTTGGATAAATACTTGCTGTCTAAATATTCTTCATTCATATATATAACCCATCAAGATGCTCCTCTGCATCGAAACAAAAATGCAGCTTTGTCATGAGTGATTGTTTTTGTTCATATGTAAAAAAATTTATAATTATATATATTACAGGGTATGTAAGCAAATAAATGGATATAGATCCGACAGTATGAAAAAAATATACGGAAAAACAAACAAAATTCCTAATATGTAATTATGCTGTTTTAATGTTAATATAATGTCAACATCGGACGTTTCGGTCTAGTAGACCATCTTCAGGACATATTCATAAAACATAATTAACATTAGACTATATTTAATTCAACATGAAAAAGACGATGGACATAAGAGTAAGACTAATCAAAACAGACAACTGATATTTTCAAGATCAGCAGCTCCGTTTCAATATGATCTCGTCCCTACGTCACGTGGGTGATGTTAATGGAAAACGTATTCCAAAATATAGTATTTTTGAATGAAAAATGAAAAGAATTTTATTTTAATCTAAAACTTATATGTACGTTTGTTCGATGATTAATCTTGCTAGAAAAGGGGCATAAAATGATTATATTGAAACAGAAATTTGAGCTTGAAAAAATTTCAGTTGTCTGTTTATTCTTACCTATGTCCATCATTTTTCATGTTGAATTAAATATGCAATGTTAATTATGTTTTATGAATATGTCCTGAAGATGGTCTAAACTAAATAAAAACGTCTGACGCTGACATTATATTAACATTAAAACAGCATACATATTATCCAAAAGTTGTTTTTCTTGTATAAAGCGAGGTATATATGATGGTAATTGTCACGATTTTATATTTTTAATTTTGTGTATGCACATTGTTTTTGATTTTGTCGATTGCACAGTACAGAAGGATCAGTTTGGTACAGTCTGTGAGAAAAAGAGCACCTTGATGCAATTCACTCCACCAGAAATTTGGAAACGTCATGCTCTAATGCTTGGCATTCACACCAGAGGTTCTAATACAAACACTTCAATATGTTTGGGTGTCAATCTGAGAACAGTGCAGAGGATTCAGAAAGAGTTGGATGAGTCTAATGGTGATTACGAAGGTACGGCAGCTTGGAAAACACAAGCATTCTGATAAGAAAAGAACTCCCAAATTTGTTGGCGAGGGCCTCAGACTCAATGCTGAGGCCTACATCAAATGCCTTGAGGAGGTAGTGCTACCCTAGGTGAAGAGGGTGGCTGCTGGAAGACCCTATAAATGGCAGCAGGACTCTGCACCATGCCACACAAGCAGGAAAACCCAGTCATGGCTGTCAGAAAACATCATCCCTTACATCTGGCCACCTAACTCCCCAGACTGCAAGCCCCTCCCCCCTGTCTATTATGTGTAGGGCACAGTTGAGTGAAAGACCAACAAAACTCATTGTAATATCAAAGATGAACTGAAGGCAAGGGTTATGGCAGCATTTACCAACTTAAACAATCCAGAAGAGTAGCAAGAGATTCCAAAGTTGTCTGGAGGCCTTGGTTGAAGTCAACAGTGATTTTATTGAATAAATGTACTCATTAGTATTACAAGATATTTTTGTGTAATTTTGGTAAATATATTTGTGAAAATGAGATGTCAGTGTTACTTTCATTTTTGTGTAATTTAGACGACAATTTATACATCACACTCTCTCTCTCTCTCTCTCTCTCTCTCTCTCTGTGTAAATATATATTGCACATATAGTTCTGGTGTTAATAAAACAATGCTTGATGTAATACAAAGCTATTAAGTATATATTAATAAATATACATATCCCTCACTGATAGCAAGACTGAGTTTCATGTATGACACAATCGTCAGGTGCTGAGTATAGACTGACCATTACATAATTTAAATTTTTAAAAATATCTTGTTATCGCAATGTTGGTGCAACTACATATTATACTGGGATTATAGTTTTCAATTTTAAAAATTATATTTGGCATTTAGAATAAATCAGATATTTATATATATATATATATATATATATATATATATATATATATAAAAAAAAAAAATAATTTTAGAGTTGTGAATATTTATTTTTTATATTAAGCATAAAAAAAAGAAAAAAAAAAAAACTGTAATTTACATTAAAAATTAATCTGGATCAATGTATTTAAACAGATATTTATTTTTATGCTTATATGTAACTATCAATTCATTTCTCTTGTTTAATAAGCTAGGGTTAGTTAAGAATTTTAAGATAACAACTTTTTCAACAAGACATAAGTATATATCTATTTTCTTTCACATTATAAGATTTGGCGCTTGCGATAATATCCCAGGTGATAAAAGGTGTTTACCATTGTTTTTTAATTGCCAGAAATATTTAGAGAGTGCAGTGCTGTTTTTATATTTTATAGTGTTTAAAGTCATTTGATGAAGGTACAAATGAAATTTCTAAAGATTTTCAGTGGAACCAAAATAAAATTTAACATCATTACTGGAATGTATGCTAGCTTGGTATATAATATTATTAGTCATACATTGATCATTTAAGGGACAGATCATATTTTTTTTGGCAGTTGCTTTTATTTTTAAAAATTAACGTTGTCTTTGTTGGAAATATATTTAGTATAATGTTGTTATGTTGGGATGTAGACTTATCTATGTCATTAATGCAACTATATCTGATCTTAACAATAATTTTGTTAAAAATTTTTTTAGTATTGGTGAATGGTTAAAGTGCTTATGATTTAAATTTAGGAAAATTCTTCCAATATTAGTTTGAATATAACGATTAAAAGGTGAATTAAACTATATGATGTTACACTTACTTTTTACCTTAGTTTTTTTTTCTAAATACTCTAAATTTACTTTATGATTGCTTAGTTCAAAAGCCTTTATATATTTAATTTTATTATTATCAAATATTTCCTTTATTGCTGGAGTTGGTAGATAATCTAACTTGGACTGATTTATGTAAAATATCTAGAATTTTATGATGATGGTTGGAATCTTTATTGAAATATCTGTGGTTATATAGATCTTTGGTACGTGGTTTGTAATAACCATTATTCATCTCTAAGGTCACATCATATATATAAAAAACAGGAAAACACACACACACACATATTTTAAGACATTTTTATGTTTATACATTCTTTTTATAGATACAAATATTTAATTAAATGCTCTGTTTATAATAAACAGTATTAAACAACATTTACCGGCCTGAATGTCACAGAAATTTTCACAGAAAATATTCATCCTCCAACAGGATTCAAACCTGTATCCTATATGGAACCGTCATTTGAAGATGTAAATTTCAATCAGTAAAAAACAGTTCCAATATTGGACACGGCACAGAGTAAGTTCCATATAGGATTACACTATCTATTGTAACCTTTTTGTTTAAAATATTGTCGATTTGTCCATTTCATAATATATATATATACATACATATATATGTGTGTATATATATATATATATTATAAAATGGACAAAATCCACATATATATATATATATATATTTCGCTGCATCTCAGCTCATCACTGTAATAGGCTAGACATTATTGCTTCAAGCTGGAATTGAAATTCGAACAATTTGACATCAGTCAGAGATTCTACCTCTAAGTTATCAGCACAGCAGAAAAGGAAATTTTAATGTATTATACATGTGATGTAACATCAACACATCTGTAATATATATATATATATATATATATATATATATATATACACACACACACACGTTTTCTTGTTTTTTTTTTTTTGTGTTGGTGCCCTTAAGGACTATTGTCCAATTTCATTGTACAGTGAAATAAATAATAAACCCCCATGTACTAATGCTGTGGTGCTATCCCATAGTACTAATGCAGTGTTAAATAGTAAGTACAAATTGTGTCAAGTGATGACAAATGCATGAAAACTTAATAAAGACAATGTGCCATCCAGCAGGTTTGAACTTGTGTCCCTCTTTGTAGGAGAAACCATTGTCCAATCCAGTATGATTCGACCACTTAGCTACAGAGAGCCTCACAGCCAAGCGCTGTTTTATTTGCCTTAAATCACATCTAGTTCAGATTTTTTTCTCCAAAGGCATATATGCTCAGTTTTGTACCTTTTTACTTTTAATTCAACATATTTTATTAATCCAATACCTTAAATTTCATGGACACTCATATTTGAGGCGTTCTACTCAAATACCTGTATCCACTAAAAATAACGTTTGAAGTAATAAAAAATTACTTTTACAAGTAAAATGAGGTGTGATCAGGAATTTACTGTGATGATTTTTAGACCGAGGAAAAAATATGAGATAAATCCTTAGTTGTGCAAAGTGTACTGTAGATATCTAGTACATTATAGTAATAATAGATAAAACTTAGTAAGTACTATTTATAAAGTTTTATCTAGCATAATAATCTGATCTAATCTATACATAAAAGCAGAAAGTGTGGGAGATTTAACAATGTCACAAGAGCATTGAGGGAAAAAGTTCAAACTCTCTCTCTCTCTGTTGTGTAAAATAAATTTATTTTGTAATCATTAGGTTATGGCTATTTTGAATATCTCCAGAACTGGCTATGCAGCCTTGATGTAACTTGGCCCACAATCAGAGAGGAGTTTTCTGTACATGTGCTCCTCTGGAGTCAGTTAGCAATGTGACATCTTATGAAGTTGTACACTGTGTGACTGTCACATCAGTGGTGATGATCAGTGAAATTTTATGCAAGGTTTTATGGCCAAATATCAAGTCAACAGTTAGGTTTTTCAGCACCCCAATACAGTTTAGATTTAATTTCTTGTTACTTTTTATTATTGCTCTTTGAAGAGCAATAATCAAAGACATGATTAAGGCAGCTGATGGCAATCCCCCAAAAAGGTATTTCTGGCATATTTTGAACGTATCCAAACCATCTATCCCTTCTGTGAGCAATGAACACTCTTAACATTTTCTTAAACATTTTTAAAGATTTTAAGAAATTAGTTATTTTTTGAATGAATATCATCATTATTATCCCCTTGACTTTTGTAATCATAGAGCAGATCCAAATGCAGAAACCATACTAAATCTCCTCTACAACAGTCTATCAATGGCAGCTATCAGCAATTCTGGTATAGTCATACCTGACCATTGTTTGATATTGTCCAACCAGTTTTTACGTTGGTGTTCTCTCCTACATCCACCTTCACTGGTGCCTTGCATGATGGTTTTGCACAGGCTGTTGTCCCTTGTAATGTGTCCAAACCATGCCATTTTTCTCTTTGACAGTAGTAGAAAGAAGAGGTTCCTGCTGGCCCACAAAGCTTTCAACACCTTTTCCACACAAACACATTGGTTTTTTTGTTCCCAATAGAAGATACCAAGAAGTTTTCTGATGCATTTCTTCTCAAATGCTTGGATACTTCTCTCTGTATCTGCCAACAGTGTCCATGTTTCACATCCATATAGGAGAATAGAGACTACCAGCAATTTCTACAGTCTGTACTTCTGAGGTCAATGTCATCTGCTAAACATAAGTTACAGACGGGCCTTGCACCGATAGAGATTGAAGAATCATGGTCGTTCAAGTGTCTTGCATGATTCTCTCTAGAAATAGATTGAATAATGTGGGTGAATTTACGCATCCCTGTCGCTTGGATCCTTCTCTCAGTATCTGCCAACAGTGTCCACGTTTCACATCCATATAGGAGAATGGAGACTACAAGCGATTTGTACAGTCTGTTCTCCTGAGGTCAATGTCATCTGCTAAATGAAAGTTACAGGCAGACCTTGTACTGATAAGAAATGAAGGATCATGGTGGAACAAGTGTCTTGATGATACTCTCTAGAAATAGGTTGAACAATGTGGGTGAATTTATTCATTCCTGTCGCTTGGATCCTTCTCTCTGTATCTGCCAACAGTGTCCACATTTTACATCCACATAGGAGAATGGAGACTACAAGCGATTTGTACAGTCTGTATTTTGTTTGAAAGCTAATTTTGTTCCCCTATTGTTTGAATAATTATAATGGAATTTAAATTTAAATTTTTTTTATTATCCTGGTATCATCCCAAAAATCACATCTAGTCATCCCAAACTAATGTTATATTGCTCCTGGGATGACAGGACAAAGTTAATTTTGAGACCCAAATAAAAAAGTAGAAAAAAAATAAAATAAAAAAGCAATAAAAATAAAAACAATAAAATAGCAAAAAAATAAAATAAATAAATAAAAAGAAATATAAAATAATAAAAAACTAAAAAGTACAAAATAAAATAATAAAAGCAATAAAATATGAAAAAAATAAATATAAATAAAATAAATAATTAAAAATTAAAAAAATAAAATAAATAAATGAGTGAGATTGTTGTGAAGGAGGAGGAAGTAAAAAGTGCACATTAAGAAGATATATAGGATAGATATTGGTTAACCCTGGACTTGAAGAGACCAAGATTGTAGTGGTCTGGAAAGCATCCTCGTGGGAGTTTGTACCACAAAGTAACAGTTCTGGGTAAGAAACTGTCTGGGTGGAACTTGTTTTTTATCAAAGGAACACAAACAGTGTGGATAGTTTGGCATGATGGGCGTGGTGGGTCCTAGCTGTGAAGGTCCGAGTTGGGTGGGGGAGGACTAAAGAATGTCGTTTTCT
Source organism: Acanthosepion pharaonis (assembly GCA_903632075.3). Taxonomy (NCBI): domain Eukaryota; kingdom Metazoa; phylum Mollusca; class Cephalopoda; order Sepiida; family Sepiidae; genus Acanthosepion; species Acanthosepion pharaonis. The sequence continues at coordinate 1,348,169 of CAHIKZ030000046.1, read as the reverse complement.
TATTTTTGTAATCAACAGTGAAACATTAAATTGATGAAGTCATTCCAACTTGTTCAGGGGTCATATAACTGACGTCATGTGTAGAATTAATAAAAAGTTGAACTCGTCATCATCATCGTCAGTCCCCTGTGTCACTGTAGAATTGTGTAAATGCCCTCCTCAAAATAAAGTGGTGTCAAGCAACTGGATTCACCCATGCACGTTTGCCACATCAGTGTCATCTGAATAAAACCGCTTCCTGGATAAATGTTGCCTTAGAAATCTAAACACATTGATAACCTGAAGGAACCATATCAGGAGTAGGCACTGTATGCATTTTAAAAAAAAAAGAGAAGGCTATTTTGCTGATCCCTGTAAAATAGACAAACCTGCTTTTAAGAAAGAAAGAAAGAAAATGAAGGAAAAAAAAAAGAAGGCTATTTTGCTAATCCCTGTAAAATAAACAAACCTGCTTTTAAGAAAGATAGGAAGAAAATGAAGGAAAAAAAATGAACAAATTTTTGAATCTGTAAAATAAACAAATGTTTAAATCAAGTAAAAAAAAAAAATCTGTAAAATAAACAAATGTTTGAATCTGTAAAATAAACAAATGTTTGAATCTGTAAAATGAACAAATGTTTGAATCTGTAAAATGAACAAATGTTTGAATCTGTAAAATGAACAAATGTTTGAATCTGTAAAATAAACAAAATGAAAATGAACAAATGTTTGAATCTGCTAAATGAACAAATGTTTGAATCTGTAAAATAAACAAATGTTTGAATCTGTAAAATAAACAAATGAAGGAAAACAAAAAAATGAACAAATTTTTGAATCCTGTAAAATAACAAATGTTTGAATCAGTAAAATGAACAAAATTTGAATCTGAAAAAAAAAAAAGGCTATTTTTTGAATCTGTAAAATGAAAACAAATGTTTGAATCTGTAAAATGAACAAATGTTTGAAAAAAAAAAATGAACAAATGTTTGAATCCCTGTAAAATAAACAAATGTTTGAATCTGTAAAATAAACAAATGAAAGAACAAAATGAATCAGGAAAAAAACAAATGTTTGAATCCCTGTAAAATAAACAAAATGTTTGAATCTAAAAAATAAACAAATGTTTGAATCAAAAAATGAACAAATTTATTTGAATCCTGTAAAATAAACAAATGTTTGAATCTGTAAATGAAAAAATGTTTGAATCTGTAAAAAAACAAATTTTGAATCCCTGTAAAATAAACAAATGTTTGAATCAGAAAATGAACAAATGTTTGAATCTGAAAATGAAAAAAAAGTTTGAATCTTTTAAACAAATGTTTGAATCTGTAAAATAAACAAATGTTTGAATCAAAAAATGAAAAATGTTTGAATCTGTAAAATGAAACAAATTTTTGAATCCCTGTAAAATAAACAAATGTTTGAATCTAAAATTAACAAATGTTTGAATCTGAAAATGAACAAAAAATCAGTAAAATGAACAAATTTTTGAATCTGTAAAATAAACAAATGTTTTAAAAAGAAAACAAATGTTGAAATGAAAAAAAACAAATTTGAATCCCTGTAAAATAAACAAATGTTTGAATCAGTAAAAAAACAAATGTTTGAATCAAAAAAATGAACAAATGTTTGAATCTGTAAAATAAACAAATGTTTGAATCTGTAAAATGAAAGAAATGTTTGAATCAGTAAAAAGGCTGTTTGAATCCTGTAAAATAAACAAATGTTTGAATCAGTAAAATGAACAAATGTTTGAATCAAAAAAAAACAAATTTTGAATCTGTAAAAATGAACAAATGTTTGAATCTAAGAAATAAACAAAATTTAAATCTGTAAAAAAAACAAATTTTGAATCTGTAAAATGAACAAATGTTTGAAAGTAAAATAAACAAATGTTTGAATCAGTAAAATGAACAAATTTTTGAATCCCTGTAAAATAAACAAATGTGCTTTTAATCAGAAAAAATAAACAAAAATTTGAAGGAAAAAATGAACAAATTTTTGAATCCCTGTAAAATAAACAAATGTTTGAATTTTAAAAATAAGAAAGAAAATGAAGGAAAAAAAAAATGAACAAATGTTTGAATCTGTAAAATAAACAAATGTTTGAATCAAGAAAATGAACAAATGTTTGAAAACAAAAAATAAACAAATGTTTGAATCAGTAAAATAAACAAATGTTTTTAAAAAGAAAAAAATGAAACAAAAAAACAAATGTTTGAATCCTGTAAAATAAACAAATGTTTGAATCAAGAAATAAAAAATGAAGGAAAACAAAATGAACAAATTTTTGAATCCCTGTAAAATAAACAAACCTGTTTGAATCTGTAAAATGAACAAAATGTTTGAATCAAAAAAACAAATTTTTGAATCCTGTAAAATAAACAAATGTTTGAATCAAGAAATGAACAAATGTTTGAAAACAAAAATGAACAAATGTTTAATCCTGTAAAATAAACAAATGTTTTTTAAGAAAAAAACAAATGTTTGAATCTGTAAAAAAACAAATGTTTGAATCCCTGTAAAATAAACAAACCTTCTTTTAAGTAAAATAAACAAATGTTTGAAAAAAAAAATGAACAAATTTTGAATCCCTGTAAAATAAACAAACCTGCTTTTAAGAAAGAAACAAAGAAAATGAAGAAAGAAAGTAAAGATGGAAATGAGGAAAATAAGGAAGAGAGAGAGATGAGGGGGAAATATAGCAGGCGATAATGTTATTATGCATTTAACGTTTGTTTCAGTGAAATGGTAAAACTTGTGAATTTCATTTCTTTTTATTTGTACCCTCTTCTCTAAATATTGACCTGCATTCATACTCATAATTGTTATTGCAATATTTTGATAAAATTGTTAAGCTCAAATATTTAATGGGGTGATAGGGTGTCATTTCAAGAGATTTTATTGTCACAGAACTCGGAAGAAGCTTATTCAATAATTGTCAGCCTATTCGTTAAAAAAAGAAAAACCAACATCCTAACTATATCATTGGAGCCAATCTTCTTATTCAGCAAATAAATTGATGGCAACCATGTTATGGGATGCAAAATGGCTGCTACTCATGAACATCATATCGCATGAACAGACAATGCGGTATGATAAAGTGGAACATTGGACAGACTGAGGGAAACCATCCGTTAAGAGATCAAGATTTTAATCATAATGGTATTATTCTGTCTTTATTTCTGAGATGAGGTATTATGTACACTATTTACATTATTTGGACTATTGTCCTCATCTTTATTACAACGCAATGGTGTTATTTGTCTATGATCTCAACCTGATCCCACAGAGGGTGGTGATCTCCCATTTCTCTCCATATGTGGTCAGCCATGCCTGATTTTTCCACTTCCCCTCTTGTGACAGCTTTCTGGTGTTCTTTAAGCCTTAACTTAAGGGGGCAGCCTGTCCACGCTTTATATTTCTTTCTGCAGCTGCATGGGATAGCGTACACACAGTCTTTAGTCGTGTTCTCTTCTGTGGGGGGGTCTTACTCGAGAGAGATATCTGCAAAATGTCATCCAGCTTTTGAACGTTGTCCTGATGTTATATGGACTGCAGATCCTTTGTATTTTCTCTGAAGGCTGGAGAGTACAATGGCCGAAACATTGTAATAAATATGGCAACAAAGATGAGGACAATAGTCCAAATAATGTAAATAGAGGTATTATTCTGCCACACAAAATAAATATAAGCCTAAGATGGTTGGATACTGAAAATTCAAAATATCCTGAAGTATTTTCGAGATCAGCTAATACTTATCATGAAGCAAGAATTTACATGGCTTGTGAAAGGTGGGTACTTATGGCACAATTGTGCCATGTGAGAAGGTAAAATTTTGAGTCTGATTTAAGAAAGAATAGCATTTTTTCTTTTATCAACTTATCTTTATCTTAATCTTATTGACTCGTTTTTTATGGCTTATCAACCCTTTGCAGGTTATTTAGTGCCAGAAAATATTTTTAGATTGTAACAATTTTTTTTTAGAGAAGAGACAATACTGGTTTAGTGATACAGGTCTTACTAATTAACCCATAGCTGGGGGAAAAAAGGTGGTTTCATGCCTTTCCCAAGGGTATTTATGCATAATTAAATATAACAAACCTAACGAGAATTGGAACTCGACTCTCCAATTACCAATTCCAAGAAGTTATCCATTACACCACTTGTACATCCAAGTTTACAGCAACTGGTATTCCGAAGTGGTCACCCATCTTGGTAGTGACTAGGATCGACATTGCTTAACCCTTTCCCCAGTGTAGATGTGTATATACATTTTTACCAAAAGTGTCTTTTTCCGACATGTCCAACTAAAGACAATGCCCAAAAACCAGCTACAGATGTGTTTGTATGTTGATCTACCAGATGTATATCTGGTAGAGTTGGTAGCCACCGCTCAGGTACTTCAAGGTGTCACAGTTTTCTTAGCTACTATATTAAAAACAAAAAAAAAACAAAAAATTGTCCGAAAATGAAATGTTTTTCCCAAAATAACTGGCTGGGAAGGGGTTAACTTCAGTGATCATATGGGAACCACAGTTTCAACGTGATGTGGCCTTAAGCCATACCACCCATATATCCAATATTACAGCACCTAGTATTTCCAAATGGTCACCCATCTTGATGATGACCAAGCCCAACGTTGCTTAACTTCAGTGATTGTACAGGAACCAGTGCTTCAATATGATGTGGCCATAAGCCATACAAACCATACATTCAATCTTACAGCACCTAGTATTTCCAAGTGGTTACCCATCTTGGTGCTGACTAGACTTGACGTTGCTTAACTTCAGTGATCATACAGGAACCAGTGTTTCAACATGATGTAGTCATAAGCCATATAAACCATACATTCAATCTTACAGCACCTAGTATTTATCACCATAAGCCAATACTCTTTGGAGAAACTGATTTAGCTGCATTTTATTTCTTTTAAAAAAGTAGTTGTGACCATAGTTAAAAAAATAATGTCTGAAAGTTCTTAGTTTTGCTTCCCTTTCTACAAACTCATCCATCCACACACTAATATAGTCACCCCCAACAATGACATACATTTTCTGATTGTTAGAAACACCACTGTTAACCCCGCCTCAGTATAACATAGCATTGTCACTTGCATTAGAACTGTGAACCATCCCATTTGAAATATAATATTATAGTTCCTGTTATTGTCTGTAGTGTTCTGTTTTTCTTTTTTTGTTTAAATAGATAAAGATGGGAAATTGACTTTAAAAAAAAAAGAAGAAATTGTAAGTTTTAAATTTCAAATATATTTCAAATAGCAAAAGTTTTTCGTTTTTATTTTCAGTAAACAAACAAAACTGCTTGTAATTCACATGGGGAAGGTTAAAAACTAAAATAAACATGGAGAAAGAAAGATTCAGTTGGTTTGAGAAGCACTGACCTAGGTCCTACCTATCTGATATGGTGGACTGGCATTTTTTTTTCTCAATGTGTCATGTACCTGTTACTGTAATATTTCGTGGTACCAAAAGCGAATGACAATAATAAAAAATAAAAATTGACTATTTTTTATCTTCCATTTATTTTGCAAAAATAATTCAATATCAAAACAAAAAAAAAAAAAATAAGCTGTTTATTAAACACAAAAATAAAAATTATTGTAACCTTAATCATTACAAATGATTCCTTAGCATGGCCTGGACACTGGCTGTGCACCGGCACTGGTACACAGACCACCATTAAGTATCACTGAAGGTATCATGCTCTTAATGAAAATGCCTTTTTTACTTAACTCTATTTCCCAAAAATAGTGGTAGTTTTCGTGAGAACAAACGAAATGGCTCTAAAAAACTAAAGTTCACCAGAAGTTGATGTTCAGTGTCAAAACTCACAAAATACCTTGTGTTTTTTTGGTTTTTTTTTACCTTCATGCATAGCATGAACGCAATAGTGAAGCCTAAAGAGAAAAAAATCAATCACGTTAATAAAGGGGGTAGTGATAAAGGAGGCCTTTTTGTAACAACATAAATTTTTAGTTACTACTTAACTAGTCTATAAGAGAGAGAAAAAAAAACGAAACAAAAAAAAAACAACTTTATCTTTTTAGGCTTACGTAAATAACGAACAAAAAGTTCAATAACTTTCAAAAAGAAAAAAAAAAAACGAATACAAAATAAATATTTTTTGTTTTTTTAGTTTAGAAGAAAAAAGACTTTTTAAAAAGATAATTTTCTGGGGAAATTAAGGTCATATTCCTTCCAAACCAATAAAAAATATATGAGAAAAATATTTTTTCCTATAAAATAAAATTACACTTGTCAAAAACTAACAAAAGCCAAATCTTTTTCCGTCCATGTACACATCAAAAATAAATTCTTAAAAACAAGTCATAACTTCAGTTTGTGACTAGGCAAAAAAACAACAAAAAACAGAGAATATTTTCATAAAATAATATTTTAATTTATCTAATTTTTTAATTTAAATGAAATAAAAATTACCGCTTCTTAAATCTTAACTTAGTCTTAGCTAGAATTTGATTTTGAACTGAAATTTTTGTGCTGTTAAAAAACTGTTGTAGGCCACCTCCATCGTTAAGCTAAATATTTAAAAATTTCAAAAACTATTTTAAAAACTGAATATTGAAACAGTTAAAATGTGACTGAAATTGCCCGATTGTGTAAAGTTTAAAAATTGTTCACACGTTTCTGTGATTTTTTTCCCCCGATTTGTTTTTTGTTTTTTCAACATAGAACACGTTTGTACGCAAAACACGCAATAGGCGATGACGTTGAGTAATGTTTAGTGAATTGTCTGGTTGCTGACCATTATGACTGCATAGGGAGTTCAATAACTGGGAAATAGCGAAAGATACCTTATGGAAACAAAGCAAAATATTAATAAATTGGAAAACGTCTTTAGAAGCAAAGAAAATAGCATGAAGTTGCTATTGTAATTATCAATATTTCTCCTATATGATACAAGTCCAGACTTTTACTGCTAAGACTCGCCATACCATGTAAACATGGTTGAATCATCCCCATTTCCTTTGTATTCCATTGGTGAGGAGGAAGTTCCTCTCAGACAGCTTCTTCCCGAGAACCGCTACTTTGTAGAACAGACTCCCAAGAGGATGCTTCCTTGATTACTATTATCCCCAATCCCTTTGTATTCCATTGGTAAGGAGGAAGTTCTTCTCGGACAGCTTCTTCCCAAGAACTGCTTCTTTGTAGAACAGACTCCAGAAAGGATGCTTCCCATACTACTACAATCCTAATCTCTTCAAGTCCAGAGTCCACAGTTATCTATCCTACATATCCTCATAACCTACAGTTCTTATGTTCATAAAACAACCTATAATAATAAAAATAATAGCTACATTCTTTAGTTCTCAAGTCCAGTAGCTGTTATTGCTCTTTCCAGAACTGATGGGAGTTTCCTTCCTAACATTTTCTATAAAGTTGTGTGGAACGTCAATATTTTGGTTATGTTACTGCATGTTTTATTGAAAATAGAATAAATTATTTTAAAGGTGTCTCTCTTAAGCCTCAGTACAGCAAGGTACCATGGGTTTTCAAGCTTCCCATTTGAAATATAGATATATCATTGACTTTTAATTTTCTTATTATATATTGTCTTGAGTGTTCTTTTTTATTTTTTAGGTTGTACGAGTGGGGTAATGGATAATGGTTCAGAATTGGAGATCAGAGTGTCAAGTTCCAATTCTAGTCGGGTTCGTTATGTGCGAATACCCTTAGGAAAGGCATGAATCCACCTCTTCTCCCTTCAGCTATAGGTTAATTAGTAAGACTTTTATCAATAAATCATTATCTCCCAAAATATTTCTTATCATCTAAAAATATTTTCTGGCTTAACCTTTAGCACTCTGCCTTATTAATTTTACTTCCCTTCACACTGCATTCTTTGTCAAGGTCTCTAAATTGCAATATCCTTATTGTTAATTTCACTCCAAGTTGTTTTCTGTTGCTATAGCAGGATATGACGATAACACAGCTATGAAATTCAAACACACTATTGTTCAGGAATCAGTCACCTTCAGTAGCAGGATAAACCTTTGTGCAGCAAACGAAGTCGCATACAGAATAATAAAGGTTAAATAACCTGCAAAAGGTTGATAAGCCATAAAAAAAAACAATTATTATGAATTGTCTGGCTAAAAAATACTTTTTTCAAACTCATCAAATAATTGCTGCTTGTTTAATTGCTTCTGTGATTGTCCCCACCACCACCACCAATCAATTTGTCATCCATAAAAGAAATTTTTTTATTCACAATAGAAGCCTTATTTTTTCTTTATATTTTTAATTACTAGAATCGTAAATAGTTCAAAAGCTTTGCAAAGTGCTATCTTGATTTGTAATAATCAAAATAACATATCTCTTTACAACCCAGAGTTCAAAAACATTTACAATTGCTTGTAGGCAAATAATGATTTACCACCCCTACAAGCCCTTGCTCAGATGCAACATTGCAAGCCTCCCGCTACTCTATTGCTATTTCAATTGAAAATGTTCTGATTAGCTACATTCATTAGTTCCACCAGTTCAGAACGTTTACCATGCCACATACACAGGGTTGAATCGTCCATGTTCCTCTTGTATTGGTAAGAAGGAAGTTCCATTTGGACAGCTTCTACTTCCTCTCTGAATTTTTGAGATGAGGAGTTATCATTATTTAACACTATTTATATTCTGACTATTATCTTTGTTGTTGTTATCACAATACTTCGGCTGTTGTGCTCTTCAGAGACTTCCTCAGTTGTATATCGATCTGAGTAATCTACATGGAATTCTGAACTGAACCCTTTATTTAATCTACAGGGATAGATTGTCCTTGTTCCACTGCCCATGTAAAAGCTATTCTCAGTGGAGCGAGAACAGCTTCTACTTTGTGGAAGAGACTCCCAAGAGGATGCTTCCCCAATCACTACAATCTTCTTAATTTCATCAACTGTTATATTTCCTATATACCCTTATAAATTGCACTTCTTACCTCTTCTTACACCCATACAACGTCATTCAGTAACCTTCTACCTTGATTGGCTCTTGGGCCTTGTATTGAGTGAAAATTTAGTAAAAAAGACAAAAATAGAATGACAGCAAATGCGGGGCAATCTCCCCACAGATGAAGTGACTTGGAGTGATAGAAATGCGGACAAATGCTAAGAATATAGGCAGGACATGTAAGTAATGAGGAAGTTTTAAGGAAAATAGGTACTAAAAGGTGTCCTATTCTTTTGTTGTAAGGACTAGGCTTAATAAGGATATGTATACTTACAATCAGAATGAGACAGATTTTCTGGGAAAAATAATGAGGAAAGGAGGCTTGAAGATTTAACACTCACGGCCATGTGGCAGATGAAAACAACAAATAACCTACTTGATGAGTTTGAGATGGCAGTGCAAGGACAAATAGGGGTAGTAAAGATGCAAAGCAAGACTAACAGTTCATTGTTTTTTTATCCCATGACCCGTAGGGCCATAAGGGACATCATATGTACTGAAGCTACAGTAGAAGTGGTGTTTCCTGGGCAAGATAGCCTGACAAATCCCAACCCTCTCCAGACCGGTTTGAAATTCAGAGTTTTTCCTTCTCCTAGACCGGTTGACAACCAAGGTTATAAAATCCAGTCTGTCCTACTTTATTAACCCATAGCTGGGGGAGAGAAGAAGAGGATTCATACCTTTTCCAAGGCTATTAGCATGTAAGTGAATGTAATGGATTCGACTGGAATTCGAACTTGGCTCTCCAATTCCTCAATCCAAGCTACTATCCATTACTCCACCATGCCTCCCTTGCAGTTAATTTAGAGAGCAACAAGGAAATTGTGGAGAACCATGATCTCTAGGACATAACATATAAAAAAGAAGTGATTTCGATCCTCATTAGGACCCCCATACTTATGTCTTTGTAAAAAAAATAATTTATGCAAGACACATCATTGTGATTAACTAACTAGTCTTTCAAAATCTGTCTATATTTCTTAGATGAGGTATTATGTACACTATTTACATTATTTGGACTATTGTCCTCATCTTTATTGCCATATTTATTACGTTTCGGCCCTTCAGTATCTGTCTATGTTTCTGAGATGAGGTATTATGTACTCTATTTACATTATTCGGACTATTGTCCTCGTCTTTGTCGCCATATTTATTACAATGTTTCAGCCGTTGTACGCTCTGGCCTTCTTCAGGTGGTTGGAATGTTGAACTGAACCCTTTATTTCGCTTACAGGGGTAGACTGTCCTAGTTCCATGTGCCATGTCTAATGGATGTCAGTTATCTCCTGTTATCTCAAGGACACATGGCACAGTGAATAAAGGTGTTGGTTAGATCCAGTGACAGGACCCAAATACCTGAGTTCAATACCTGGTTAAGGTGATTGAGAACTTGGAGAGGGGAATTAACGTTGTAATACATATGGCGACAAAGATGAGGACAGAAGTCTGAATAATGTAAATAGTGTAGTCTTTCAAGCCATTAATTTAAGTTTGATCCTTGCTAAGTTCCTTATACTTGTAACAAAAAAACTAACCAAATCACAGAAACCACATCACTTGAGGACTACCAACAGCAGCAACAGCTAAAATGGATAGCACATATAACTCTAATAGAAAATAACTACATCATCAAAATTAGGTTCGCTATCGTCCAGTTCACACTCTTTCCTGGTCTTTTGAACAGGAGTAGAGGTTTATCCCTTGTTTCCTGTTTAGGATTGGGTTTCCATTTCCTTCTAAAGTCTGCTTCAGCTCTATACTTCTAACTTCTGCACCTGAACTCTGAAATTTTAATCACTATTTCATTTTTTTCTCTCTATTCCACCAATAAGAGTAGATAGGTCCACTTACATTCCTCTCCGGTCTTTTGATCAGGAGTAAAGGTTTATCCCTTGCTTCCTGTTTAGGATCGCGTTTCCGGTTCCTTCTAAAGAAAGTCTGCTTCAACCCTGTATTCCTAACGTCTGCGCCTGAACTCTGAAATTTTATTAACTATTTAACTCCATACAGTAACCCTCTACCTTGAGTGGCTCTTGGCTCTTGTATTGGCGGAACATTAGTTTAAAAAAACAAAAACAAAAAAAAACAAACAAATCACAATTACTGGAAAGAGAGATAAAACAGCTACTACTTGAGAAACTTGTTTTCCTAAAGAAATTGTTTTTTAGATAAAGATTTTATAAATTTTAACCGGAAGCAGTACTGGCTGTTCGTTCATTGAAATGCCAAATGTTTCCTTATAGGGAAACGGTTAAAGCTATGCTAAACAAACGTGCACTAAAATTCCCAGCAAAGTCTAGTCGTGGCTTATCTGGTAAAAAAGACGTTTTGTTTGTTTGTTTTTTATAATTTGGTTTCGGGTTTTTTAAATAAGTAAAGACAGATGTTAAAAAAAAAAAGATGTCATATTTTTTATAAGCATTTTAGTTTAAAATTAACGTTTCTGACATTTTTTATTTCACTGTCACTCCCTTGGTTAATAATCCAATGAACAATGGGAAAAATAAAATCGGCGGCAACAAAATTTCGCCGTGGCTCATTTGAAAAAGACATTGGTTTGTTAGTAAGAACCGAAATAACGTGTTCGAACACTAACAGAATCTTCTGAAGATATAACACGACGTAATTCGGTCAATGTCGAATTAAATCTACGAAATTCAAAAGGCAAAAAAAGCATCAAACGGAGTCTCACTGATAAGTTTTAAAATCTTATGGGAGAAAAATAGGAGTGACTGGCTTGGTAAAAAGAATGATGATTATTTATTTATTGACAATTGAAAATGTTTTAAAACCCTGTTAATAATATGTTATGTTATTAATTGTAATCAGTGTTTTTTTTAACAGACTACTGTTTTCTTCATAGTACGGAGTAAAAAATTGTTAAAAAGACAAGTTTTTTTGGTTAAGTAGTTTTTTAACATTGAGAATCAGGTCATAAAAAAGTGAACAAAAATATCTGTTCACTGAAAAAAGATTTTTTTCTTAAATCTTCAATGTTTAAAAATAAAATATCAGGTATTATTCCTTGTCAAACTAAATCTAAAAACAGCAAAATATATATTAAAAAAAAAAAATAAAACTACTTTCTACACAGGATATTAAAAAAACCTAGACAGAGAATAAGATTTTACAAGTCTAGTGAAAAAAAAAAAAAAGTGGTCTATGTTTAGCAAGCAAGCTTGTCTCGCTAAAAAAATCAATTACGACTGATGAATAGTGAGTTCGATCCTCACTGGGTGCCCCATAATATCGGCCTTGTGCCAACATCCAAAAATCTAAGTTTAGAAAATCACCATAAAATTGTTTTTTTTTTTTTTGCTCAAACGGCGCAACTGAAACGGATTTAAAAATCCAACAGTTTTTAAAGGAAATGAATTGCAGGTGGTTGCACTATAGCTCATTCCATCCATAAAAGAGATCGCTCTTTTTAAATTAACTCGTCGGCGGTGATTTAAACTTCGAGAATGAACAGTAACCAAAATTCTGGATTTTTTTTTTCGTTCCCATATGCCTCAGTTAGTCTTCTTGTGTAATAATAATAGTAAAAATCATCAATTTATGTAAGAAGGCGGATGGAATGTTTTGTTTTGCTTTTAGTTGGGGAAAGAAAAAAAAAAGTAGCGCTTATACTTTCGCACTCCAATGACACTGTCAACTACACGATGTTTTTTGTCTTCAGTTCTTTTTTAGTTTAAAAAACAAATATAAATAGATTTCCCTTTTTTCTTAATATTTGTTTCATAATTTGAAGATTTTAAATTTAAATAATACATTTAATTTCTTTATCTTTTTGTTTGACTTACTTTTTAGAAACTTTTGACGGCAGAAACACATATGATTTATTTTATTTTTAACTACACAGAAAGCTTTTTAAAACCATTGCTAGTGTTTGTAAATTAAATTTAATTATTAATAATTGCAACAGTCCAACTGTTGTTATTTTAAATGAATTTTATGAAGTTAAACTAAAAAAAAAAAAAAAAAAAAAAACAGTTTTAAAAATAAGTTTCCTTTCATTTTATAAATTTATCTAGGTGTGTTTTTTTTTTTTTTTACTCTTTTAGGGGGTGCGAAAGTGTAATAGCGTCAAGGAAACTAGATGACAAGAAGTTTTTATTTTATTCCATGAAAATAAAAAGTTAGTATTTCGCGCTGTGTTCATGTGGAATACCCTTCTTGTAATATTAAAATAAGCAAATAAAATATTAAATAAAAAAGCATTATTATACCAAAAAAAAGTGTAAAAAGTAAAAAAGAAACTTACCTTTTATGTTGTTTTCTCTGTTTTCGTTGTTTTTTTTGTGTTTGTAATTTAAAAGAATCCTCAGATGTTCGTACAAAAAAAAAAAAAAAGAAAACTAAAACTTCTGATATGGAATTATAGACTTTAACAAAAAGAAAGGAAATTAGCACAAAAAATCCTCACCACAGAGAAGTTGTGTGACAACTCCGTTGAGAGACAAGAAGAGTAAGACGTTAATGATGATGGTGATGAAAAGAATACAAAAAAGAAAAAAAAAGAAAGAAAAAGGAACTGATGTGCTAGTGTTTACTTTTCTTTTCTTTTCTTAAGCCTTTTCTCTCTCCTACACAACCAATGCTTGAGACTTCCTTCAGGCTGGACGATACCGTGTCTAAAGGAAAAAGAAAAGTACTAAGTAAAAGTACTACTTCTGCTGCAGTTGCGAAACTACTGATTTATCGCCTGGCCTACACTACCAAAAACAAAACAATACAATATAAACTTACATACTGTTGTGTTGTTGAACTGTTATTATTATTATTATTATTATTTTAACCGTTGACTTTTCGCTCTGACGGGAAAAGTGACAACAAGTCTTGGTACACTAATGACTTTTTAACCGAATCTTATTACCAGCCACAAATCGATCTCTTACAGAGTCTTATTGCCAGGAAAATCAATGATTTTCACAATAAATCAAGCGATCGTAAAAAGAAAAAAAAATCTTGCCTGTAGTGTAGTGCACATTCATTTTGATCTGTTATTCTTTTTATTTTTTTTAGTAATAGTTTTGTCTGGATTGTTTTGAATTAAAAAAAAAAAAACCCAAAAAACCGTCCTTCAGTTACTAATTCTTCATACTTCGTGAAAAGGCCTTGTTACTGCGTCGCGACCGCAGTTTACCGGGCACGCATCGGAAACCCTAACAATTGAATTAAATTTCTGAAACAACAACAGAATTAATATCATGCTCGAATGAAATAAAAATAAAAATAAAAATCTAACCCTGCCATAATTTTTATTATTAAATTCTTTCTTTTTAAATAAAAGAAGAAAAAGTTAGTTACTACGTAAGCGGGCGATAAATCGCCACTGATTTCCCTTAGTGTGCCCGGTAAACGGTAGTTGAGCCTTTTTACTGTTACTATTATTACTACTACTTTTTAACTTTATTCATTGAGAGTTTCCTGTAACTGGTGACCGATACTGGAGAAGAAATAAAGTCTCCTGATTTTTATAGTGTTTCAGCTGTTTTCAGTAATACTGTCCACTCGATCGGTACTTCTCAAACTATCTGATGTGGCGTACCGGTGGGTTTTTTTTCAACGAGCAAAGGACCAGTGATAAAAGCTTCCAATCGAGTTGAAGGGAGTTGCGTTTGTTTGTTTCATTCATTCATTCTTTGTTTCTTTCTTTGTTTGTTTCTTACTTTCTTTCTTTCTTTATTATTATTATCTGTACTAAGAATGGAAATATGATATCTTATTTAATAATCCTAAGGCCAGTCATCATTGACCTAAGAAGATTTCCAAGTGTTCCAGGAACCGGTACAATATTTGAACATTCGTACTACAGTGTAACCCGGATATAAGAGAGTTGTCGGGACCGGAGAAGAAGTTTTTTATATCCGGGTTTCTCTTATATCCGGGTTTGGTCTATTTTGTTTAGGTAAGTATGGGAACACTTTGGGACCAGAGAAAATCTCTCTTATAACCGGGTTTCTCTTATATCCGGGTCTCTTATATCCGGGTTACACTGTATTATTCCTTTATACCAGAAAAATATCATGATACCATCCTCGTGTAATGCGCAATATTCATTTTAAATACAGCTGTACTTTTTGACTACAGTAAAAATATAGTTTGGTCAACGGCGTAGCCAGGGTCAGCAGTACATATGCTGATTTTATATCTCATGTATGATGTGACCCCCTTAAAATTAGGTTCAAAATTAGGTCTTCACAAGGTCGCATGATACGCGAGTATACATGATAAATAAAACTTTGGTTTTTATTTTATATTGATTTTTTTTGTTGTAGAAATAATATATGTCCATGAAAATGACCTTTTAATATTCCTAGGTGTGTTCAGGGCCGGTGCGTACTACCACTGACACCCACCCCACACCCGACCGGGGGAGGGGACAAGCCAGACTGGAGGAACCGGGCAGTGCTTTTTGACTCTCGCTATCTTATCAACATGTCCGCGTATATGAAACATAGACCTCATTAAAAAGTCAATGTAACATACAACATACATATATAAAATAAAAATTTCAAATAAAACACAAAAGTCTTCGTATAACAACACGTGTGTGTGTGTATATATATATATATATATATATTCAGAATTCTTTATACGAAGTTAGTGCGTGTCTACTTTTAAAAGACTATGTACCAAAACAATATGAGTTTTTGTACTTATCTGTTTGTTTTGTCACGAGCCTGAATGCCTGCGTCTTGTTACCATAACTTCCAAGAGCAAAAGAGAGACATTGACTTTCCCGCCTAACGAGGTTTCGTGTGGGACTGTTTTTTATTCTCGTGAATATTTATAATTAATTTTTATAATTATTTTTGTTTGGACAAGGGGAGATAACATTTTGTCAAACCTCCCCAATATATAAACGTACAGACACACACACACACACAACCTGGGTTTTATAATAAGTATGATTGTCTTCTCCATATAAGAACAAAAAAAATCTTGTTTTGGTAACCTTACACGAGGTTTTAATTCCTGGGTATGATACTGCATGAATACTATCGAAAATAAATTTTAGTATTTTACCAGGTATATATGATCTGGGAATACCAGTAGCATTATCACAGTATATGGAACTATTATTATCATACTTGTTATAAAACCCAGGTTGTGTGTGTGTGTGTGTGTCTGTTCGTTTATATATTGGATCGTATTTCCTACATTTTTCAACCGATTTCAACAAAACTTCACAGGACTACGTAAAATTACCTTGCGTTGGTTCTGACAGCGCCAAAAATTGGAAAAATACAATTGTTTTTGCACGAAATCAATTTGAAAACACGATTATGGCATCGCTATCGCGAGAATGAAAGGGGGGCAACTCATATCGAGTTATACATAAAACCCAGGTTTGTTGTGTGTATTCGTTTATATATGGGATTGGATTTTCATCATTTTTCAACCGATTTCAACAAAACCACTTTTTTTTTTGGCAGGTAGTGTTTCTTATTGAAAACAATGTTTTTGTTTGGGTTTGACCAATTCGTAAAAAAAAAATATAATTAAGACATGCATGTCCGTCAACCTTAAACAATAATCTTTCTCAATTTTATTTTCAGTCTTTATGATGGTCGATACTTGATCTATCTCTTACTGTTACATCCCCGAGCAACGCCGGTCTCTACTGCTAGTCGCTACTAAAATTGTATTTTTTTTTTAATCTGTAAATTTTTTAACTCAGGATCCTTAATTTGTGCAGTAACGATAGCTGGCAAGTCATACAGATCTAACATAACAGTTCGATTAGGTATAAACAAGAATCAGCTATCACGTTTTTATCTCCCTTTATTTGGCCTATATCTGATATTCTTTGAGAATTGCTAATTGCTGCTGTTGTCTATGTGACTTAGCAAGGTTTAGACTACGGAATTCGACGCACAACAGTTAATAATAAAAAATGTTTTTCTAGATAATATGTTTAAAATATAATGTAGCTGAATAGGCCGCAAAAAGTTTCTTATCGAAAGTCGAATGCCTCATTTGAATTTTAGTTAGAGAAGAAACCTATTTGAATTGGTACTCCTTCTACTGTTTGATGTAGGGCTGCACCAATTACATAATTACTGCTATCAGTAATCAACTGATATTCAATATAGTCAGACCGCTTTTAATATTGTTAAGCGTTCTGACAGAGGACGGTAAATGCGACACTGAGATCCGTAGACATATTGGGATGACAAAAGACGCATTCCAAAAGCTGGGAAGAGTATTGCGAGACAGGAGGATTTCTTTGGTAACCGTTACGTGACATCTATCCTTCTTTACGGCAGCGAGTGTGGGACGATTTCCTCAAAGATGAAGAAGAGACTCTAGGCAACGGAGATGTGGTTCTACAGAAGGACGATAACGATATCTTGGACCAAGCTTGTGAGCAACGATGAGGTCTTAGAGAGGATGCAAACAAGAAGGAGGCTTATAATTAACATCAAGAAGAGGCAGCTGAAGTTCCTGGGACACATAATGAGGAAGTAAAGCCTGGAGAATCTGATACTCACGAGTCGAAGGGCGGGAAAGATAGACAAGGGAAAACAATGCGTGACATACCTAGCGGCCTTAAGCAAGTGGATGACAGAACGAGGTCTGGGGGTGGTGGCAGAGAGCAGGAAATGTTGAGAGTAGCAAGGAATAGAGGGAAGTGGAGAACCATGACCGTATACGCCAAGAAAGGACACGGCACATAGAATTGCAATCATTTCTTTATTTCTAAGTAATTTAATGTTAATGTAGTATTACTGCATATACGTATTTTTCTGTTAATGGTATGACCGTGTCTGCAAAGTTTGGGATTAATTTCCTTTACAAATTTACTATGCCTAAGAAGCGACGAAGATTCTTATTGTCCTTAGGAGAGGAAAAATTCTGTAATGCACTAATTATTAGTGACTAATATTATTTTGTGTAGGTCTAATACCGTCAGAGCTAATATTATAACCCAAAAAATCGACTGAAGTTAAATCAAATGTTGACTTTGCTATTGAAATTTTTAAATAATTATCATATAGGATTTTTAAAGCAGTTTCAACGTCTTTTATGTGTGCAGAAGAATCATCACTGAAAATAAGAATGTCATCATTGTATGTAAATACAGATGTTGAAAAGTATTGTCCATGTATCTTTCAAAAGTGGATGCTGCATTCTTTAGTCCAAATTTTTTTTTTTTTAAGCATTTCACCCCAAGCAAGGCGGGGAGCCACTAGGACGCAAGGGGTTAATATGGCATGTATTTATATTAGTGCAATCTGAGAGAAGAACTGCTGTTCGTTTATATTAGTACCTCTCAACCTTTTTCAGCCCATGGACCTTTTTTTTTTTCAAAAACTTCAAATAGACAACTCCTACTTTTATTTTTAGGCTATTCAATTCTCACACTAAAATACTCAATGAAAAAACAAAGTAGTCTATTTAGACTTTAAAATTTAATTTCGTAAACAAAGATAAACACAGGATATCAAAATCAATTTTGATGATGTTGTAGCGATTGTTTATATACACCACGCCCACAAAATACTCAATAACCATTTGATAGAAAATAAGCACTATTTTCTATAGGACAATTTATGCATCGCATGAGCCACATCAAATTTTCTGATGTTTACTTTGCCAAACCTGGTTTAGAAAAAAATCAGTGATTGGTTGATTTTTGACCAATAATATAACACTCATTTCAATATTTTTCCCGCTCTCGTTCATGGAGCCTATTCAGAAAGTATAAATAACACGAAAATCAACGAAAAGAACAGTAGTAGAACAGTAAATCTCCAGAGCTCAACCACGTACGTGAATTCTCATTCTTCCACTCACACACACAGACACAAAATTACAATTGCACTACGCTGTGAACTGTCTGTCTAAAAAGCCAAGTAACCAACTCAGAATTCTAACATTCTTTTGTACAATTTTCTCATACTTAAACTCAGTTATCATATATTGCTGAACTCTGAACATTTTAAACAAGAAAGTTCTTTTAACACATATTTACAATCTCACATCAGTACAAGGGGAACTACTTCCTCTTTCTTAACTTTGTTTCACCAAACACAATTGTTGTACTCGCTTGTTTTTCAATACATGTTATTGTTGATTACTGAATAATCTCTTGTTATTCCTTCTTTGTGTTTCTTTGTCAAATTTAAATGTGATGTGCTAATCAAAAACGCAACCTTCACCAAAGCCTTCTTAACAATTTTATAACAAATCTCATTAGCACACCACAAAGGCGTTCAGTCTTAGTTCATTCAGCTAGTGACTATTTAGTAACCCTCATTTCAATTTTAAACATTTTCTTGAATTTCATTGGTTGTTAAATATAAAATAAGCTTCGAGAAATTTCCATAACAAAACAATCAAATTTTGTGGAAAAATAGGCTCAGCCGACGTAAAAAAAAAATCTTTCTCAAATTCATCCCTAATTTAAATGTCTCAAGAAATCCTATTGGCTAAAAAATAAAAAAAATATAACATTCTCCCACGTATTTTTCAGAAAAATTCGCAACAGCTACCCAGCCCTGTTGAGCCGATTTGGTTATTAAAAAAAATATAAATAGAAACGGTGAACGAATTTTCGTCGCATTTGAGATTCCCACACGCGAAAGATATACGCGGGAATTATTGCTTCAGAGAGATACCAAAGAATAAAATTTTCTTTATGAGAGATTAGAAAAATTTAAATTTTTCACTCAATATCTTTCATAGAAAAAACTTTTGTATAATTTAAATTCAACCTTTTTATTCAAAGGCAAACAACTTTATCGACATTGAACATTTCCGAAACAGCAAAGAACTTTTTCTCTTAAATATACTTTTGCATACATCATTACAAAGAAATTGTAAATTGTGTATATAAAATTTAATTTGTTATTTCAAACATGTATTTTTGTCGTGATTGAATATCGTTACCATTTGGCCATTTCTTATACTTTATGTTTGTGGATATTGCATATTTTATTTGCAGCACATTTTAAATATTCACGCAGCCTTCCTAGATCCACTACAACTATCTTGATCTTGATATTTCTGACACAAGATATTAATCATTTTTCATGGCGTCATTCAGTCTTAGTCTGATAGTTCCTCTACTGTTGAGATCTTAATTTATTTCTTTTTCTACTGAAAACATTCACAACAATTGAAAATCCAGATTCCACCATCCATGTGTTAGGGAAAGAAATGATGCTTGCTTCTACATGTTGAAAAATATTTGGGCGTGAGTCCTTTTATCGATATGTAGGCAAAGACACCTTCTTTGTCAACTCAGTTTCGCATTCTCTTTCAAGTCCAGAAGCATTTCAGCCAACTCAACATTTTCATCACCTGGCTCATAATTTTCTAGGTCTAATAAATATGATAAAAAATAAAATAAATATAACACTATACAAAGCCTATGTAATTTCGAAATTTTCAAATATAATAAACTTAAACATGTACGTAATTAAACAAAAGATATTTTTTAATTCTTCAAAATATAAATAATTTAGATACATTTTTTTAAAAAATGGCTACAATTTTTTTATGGCTACGAATTCTCTGTGGACCACTAGAAATGCGATGCGGAGCACTGGTGGACAGACCACCTGGACCATGTTGAGAATCACTGGTTTATATCATCCTATATTTTGATTTGATGGTATGCTGATACCAGGTCGATTTTTCTAAATCTTGTTTTTCCAACTAGTTTATCGGCAATTAAATTAATAATCAGGATGGGGAATTTATCATTTTTTGTAATGCTGTTTAATACGCGGTAATCACCAGAGAATCTGAAATTTCCACCTTTTTTTTAACAACGTGTAGGGGGCTAGACCATTTATTACCAGAAGGTGTAATGACGCCATTATTTTGCCATTTTGAAAATTCCATTTTTACTGCTTGCGTTTTCTCTTCTAATAAACGTCTAGCCTTGGCAAAAGTAGAAGCATGACTGCCTGCATCAATTCTATGGTATACTCCAGCATATGTGCTTGCTGGATTGATATGTCAGAGTTAGCCCCTTCTTAATTCCCAAATTGTCACTAGGTGTCATTCTCCCTATACTATAAATACTGGGCGACTTCTCGCTTCGTTCTCTTTTTCATTTCTTCATTTCAGCGACTACAATGTAAGCTCTCTTAGAAGATCCGCATCTTCCCATTTGTGGGAAACTCCATGAACATTATACAGATATACACGTACGTACAAACATTCACCAAAGAACAGACACAAACGTTCACACACACACACACACAAATATTATTGTCTATGTCCATTGTAAAATTGTTTTGTTTAATACACACACACACATATACAGTGTAACCTGGATATAAGAGAGATTTTCTCTGGTCCCAAATTAGAGCCTGTGTTAATGTATATAAAATAGACAAAACCCGGATATAAGAGAAACCCGGATATAAGAGACTTCTTCTCCGGTCCCGACAACTCTCTTATATCCGGGTTACACTATATATATATATATATATATATATATATATATATATGTTTTTGTTTGTCTTCTTTATCTTCAGTTGGACTTGACTTAAGTCCGGCCATTTTCTCGTAGTTGGACATTTTAATATTCTACCAGGAGTTACACACGTGTTTCTAATACTATAACACGCAAACACACACGGTACTCTACATATATGTAGTGATATAATGTTTGGATATATATTTTTATAAAGATTTTAATGAGCATCCGTATTATTATTATTATTTACGACTAAGTTGATAGAGTCGTTGAAAGTTTTTTTTAGTTTCTTTGAACAAGATGCTTTGAGATGGACGATCGTTCTTTGGCAATCTATTAATAAACATAAATTGTTTAGGAAGTCGAATCCTAGTTGGAAATATTGAATGTCCGCTACTACGAACGTCCAGAGAGAAGATCGTCGAAAGGTCGGTAGGCTTATTTCGGCTTTAATTTGCCCGTCGCAAAGTATGTCCAAGCCTATAGCGATAGTTAGAGAAACTGATTTCCCCGCTTCGTTTGGACGCGAACTTGGCTATTGTAATTTTTTTTTTTTTTTTTTTTTTTTTTACGGCCATTTTCACCAGTGTGTGCATGAACGCGCTGCGTTCGCATAATAAATGTGCCCTCTACATATTTTTGTAATTGTCTCCCTTTTTGGAAAGGTTTCGAGATCGTAAAGTATTGCTGAGGTTTTAGTAGGCACTTCTTTCGTCTGAATTTCATTACACGTGCTTATTTTAGCAGTACCTTGTATTAAAGTCATTTAATTCATCATCAACACCATTAAGAAGTGAATGAAACACACGACAACATTAATATATGAAAAGTTCAAATAAAACACAAAGGACTTCATGTAAACAACTTGCATATATATATATATATATATATATATATATATATATATATATATATATTAAAAATTCCTAATAGAAAGTTAGCAAAAGACTAAAAAACAACATGAATTTTTGTACTTATCTGTTTGGTTTGTTACCGTAACTTCCAGGAGCAAAAGAGATAGATTGACTTTCTCACCTAACGATGTCACGTGCGGGTTTCGTCAGGTCATGTTAATATTTATGATTAATTATTATTTTTGTTTGGTTAAGGGGAGATAACTTTTGTCTACCACTACAAACATTTGCTTTTTTTCTACCTACATTTATATACGTTACAAATTAAATTAAGTACAACTATCAATTTATTAAAGAATAAAAAATTTTCATGGATTTTGATGTCACTCTGGGATCTTTTTTGCTTTTGTTCAAATCTGTGAAATTGTTTTGCTCTTGCTAAGTCTTGAAAAAACACTATATAAAATTCACTATTTTTTATCCATAATGTTGAATATGGCAATGAAAATTATTGAACTTTTTAACAAGAAAAACTCGAAGTTGATATTAAAAATTGTTGCAAAACATTGTTGATTTATTTATGGAACAATCTATTATGACATATCTCTAATTTGTATTTAGATATATTGTCATTGTATTTATTTTCAATTTTTCTAGTTGAATTGTTCACCTATATTTCATCTGATCCATTATTGTACATAATTAGGTTACAATAAGATTTGTATTCTATATGAATGCAACTTTAGGAAAATCGAAATCTGTGTTGTGGAGTGATTTCACAGTGGAGGCTTGTATTTGTACTAGGTCGGTCCTAAAATAGGTTCGACGTACAAAACGGTAGGAACTTGATATAATAGGTATAACGCAGAGTAATCTAGTTGTGGTCGCTGATAATTTAGTATTCGACTAACTGTCGTCCGACATCGACCGACCGACTCACTCACTCACTCACTCACCGACTCCCTCGTTACTCTTACTACTGCTACTTATTATAAGTGGGAGAGTCTATTAACTATAGAATAGGTGTGTTCCACTATAACAATCTGATAGAGTGAAGATCCATGTATAATAGACTAGCAGTATAACCTGTCTTTGACCGAGTCTTTCATTACTGGTAATTTTTGCCGTTCAGTTAGAACAGTTTAAGTTTAAAGTCAAATTAAATGCAAAAAGTGGATCACAGATCCTTGATATTTTTCTTGCTTCTCTTTTGTCAGTTAATATTAAAATCATGTTACCGCCTACATCTGTGCGGTTATCTGTTCAAGTTAGCAACAATGCCTACACGTTATTCAAAACCATTTTTTCTGCCAAATCAGAAATGCTCTCTGGAGCCTATCACGTGACTACGTTTATTATAAATACTCTGACACAAGTTCGTTCTTTCTCTTTTGGCCTCTCTTGTCGTCTCTGACATACAAGATGTAGTTACTAAAGAACTTGTGTTTCGTCCTTTATGGGCAAACGCCATCGTATACGTATGTACGTAACATTCAGATATACAAATTCACTCAAACCCACTTAGATTCAACAATTTCCAAGAATACAGAACATATTAAGTTTGAGAACAAGCATTACAAAAATTTTCTCACTCAAGCCGTTCACCCAACAAGTACCAAAAATTATTTCAACCCAACCAGTGAGATTTTCTTCAGCAACAAGCATAACTCTTGTTAATATTCACCAACAAGAAATATTACTTCAAAAACCTTCTGAAGCTACAAGTTTGTATCAAAGACATTTTCAGATTCCCAGAATTTCCTTCCATCAAATTTTCAACTTTGCAACTATTTCACAAAGATTAACATTTCTTGTTAAAACTAATCTTTTTATTCACAGACAAAATTCTTTTTCTATGAGCTCAGTTAAAAATATTACCTTCGTAAAGGACTTTAAGAAATTCAGATTAAAGGTACATAACTCCTCTTATTGATTAATCACACACTTAATTGTTTGTATGTCATTACAGTATATAAAATGAAGATTGTTATAAAAACAGTTTTGTTACTTCAACTCAACCCAGACCTCAAATGGAACTCGCACATATGATCAATCGGTAAAGATGCTAGAAAATGGTCGATCCCTGTCTTGCTCAAGTAAGTGTGATAATGTGCTAGTGAAACTAGGTATTATTTATTCAGAAACTTTGGACATAAAACGAACTGACTCAAGGGTATAAACAAATAATATTTATTTATTTGATTTAGATTAAAGTGAGTCTTTGGTATTTGGTGGAGCAAAAGTTTGTTTATAAGGCAGATATTGTTAGCAGTCAGGAAAAAGTAATGGGTAGTTTCAAAGTCAGAACTTGTAGTAATAGTAGTTATCTTAGAAATAGGTGGCAGCATCAATCTTCTGTTTTTCTTGGCCCTAAGAAGGACAGAAAATGTTTTAGGTAGATGATTTACTTCTTAACACGATATGCATGGCTATTTTCTCTGGTGGTCCCTTTTCTTGTTCAGATTTCTCTGGTGGCCTCTTCTCTTGTTCAAATTTCTCTGGCAGTCCCTTCTCATGTTCAGATTTCTCTGGTGGTCCCTTTCCTTGTTCAGATTTCTCTGGTGGTTCCTTTCCTTGTTCAGATTTCTCTGGCAGTCTCTTCTCTTGTTCAGATTTCTCTGGCAGTCCCTTCTCTTGTTCAGATTTCTAAGATGGTCTCTTCTCTTGTTCAGATTTTTCTGGCAGTCCCTTCTCTTGTTCAGATTTCTCTGGCAGTCCCTTCTCATGTTCAGATTTCTCTGGCAGTCCCTTTCCTTGTTCAGATTTCTCTGGTGGTCCCATCTCTTGTTCAGATTTCTCTGGCGGTCCCTTCTCATGTTCAGATTTCTTTGGCGGTCCCTTCTCTTGTTCAGATTTCTCTGGCAGTCCCTTCTCTTGTTCAGATTTCTAAGATGGTCCCTTCTCTTGTTCTGATTTTTCTGGCAGTCTCTTCTCTTGTTCTGATTTCTCTGGCAGTCCCTTCTCATGTTCAGATTTCTCTGGCAGTCCCTTTCCTTGTTCAGATTTCTCTGGTGGTCCCATCTCTTGTTCAGATTTCTCTGGCGGTCCCTTCTCATGTTCAGATTTCTCTGGCGGTCCCTTCTCTTGTTCAGATTTCTCTGGCAGTCCCTTCTCTTGTTCAGATTTCTAAGATGGTCCCTTCTCTTGTTCTGATTTTTCTGGCAGTCTCTTCTCTTGTTCTGATTTTTCTGGCAGTCTCTTCTCTTGTTCTGATTTCTCTGGCAGTCCCTTCTCTTGTTCAGATTTCTAAGATGGTCCCTTCTCTTGTTCTGATTTTTCTGGCAGTCTCTTCTCTTGTTCTGATTTCTCTGGCAGTCCCTTCTCGTGTTCCGATTTCTCTGGCAGTCCCTTCTCTTGTTCAGATTTCTAAGATGGTCCCTTCTCTTGTTCTGATTTTTCTGGCAGTCTCTTCTCTTGTTCTGATTTCTCTGGCAGTCCCTTCTCATGTTCCGATTTCTCTGGCAGTCCTTCTCTTGTTCAGATTTCTAAGATGGTCCCTTCTCTTGTTCTGATTTTCTGGCAGTCTCTTCTCTTGTTCTGATTTCTCTGGCAGTCCCTTCTCATGTTCCGATTTCTCTGGCAGTCCCTTCTCTTGTTCAGATTTCTAAGATGGTCCCTTCTCTTGTTCTGATTTTTCTGGCAGTCTCTTCTCTTGTTCTGATTTCTCTGGCAGTCCCTTCTCATGTTCCGATTTCTCTGGCAGTCCCTTCTCTTGTTCAGATTTCTAAGATGGTCCCTTCTCTTGTTCTGATTTTTCTGGCAGTCTCTTCTCTTGTTCTGATTTCTCTGGCAGTCCCTTTCCTTGTTCAGATTTCTCTGGTGGTCCCATCTCTTGTTCAGATTTCTCTGGCGGTCCCTTCTCATGTTCAGATTTCTCTGGCAGTCCCTTCTCTTGTTCAGATTTCTCTGGCAGTCCTTCTCTTGTTCAGATTTCTAAGATGGTCCCTTCTCTTGTTCTGATTTTTCTGGCAGTCTCTTCTCTTGTTCTGATTTCTCTGGCAGTCCCTTCTCATGTTCCGATTTCTCTGGCAGTCCCTTCTCTTGTTCAGATTTCTAAGATGGTCCCTTCTCTTGTTCTGATTTTTCTGGCAGTCCCTTTCCTTGTTCAGATTTCTCTGGTGGTCCCATCTCTTGTTCAGATTTCTCTGGCGGTCCCTTCTCATGTTCAGATTTCTCTGGCAGTCCCTTCTCTTGTTCAGATTTCTCTGGCAGTCCCTTCTCTTGTTCAGATTTCTAAGATGGTCCCTTCTCTTGTTCTGATTTTTCTGGCAGTCTCTTCTCTTGTTCTGATTTCTCTGGCAGTCCCTTCTCATGTTCCGATTTCTCTGGCAGTCCCTTCTCTTGTTCAGATTTCTAAGATGGTCCCTTCTCTTGTTCTGATTTTTCTGGCAGTCTCTTCTCTTGTTCTGATTTCTCTGGCAGTCCCTTCTCATGTTCCGATTTCTCTGGCAGTCCCTTCTCTTGTTCAGATTTCTAAGATGGTCCCTTCTCTTGTTCTGATTTTTCTGGCAGTCTCTTCTCTTGTTCTGATTTCTCTGGCAGTCCCTTCTCATGTTCCGATTTCTCTGGCAGTCCCTTCTCTTGTTCAGATTTCTAAGATGGTCCCTTCTCTTGTTCTGATTTTTCTGGCAGTCTCTTCTCTTGTTCTGATTTCTCTGGCAGTCCCTTCTCATGTTCCGATTTCTCTGGCAGTCCCTTCTCTTGTTCAGATTTCTAAGATGGTCCCTTCTCTTGTTCTGATTTTTCTGGCAGTCTCTTCTCTTGTTCTGATTTCTCTGGCAGTCCTTCTCATGTTCAGATTTCTCTGGTGGTCCCTTCTCTTGTTCAGATTTCTAAGATGGTCCCTTCTCTTGTTCTGATTTTTCTGGCAGTCCTTCTCTTGTTCTGATTTCTCTGGCAGTCCCTTTCCTTGTTCAGATTTCTCTGGTGGTCCCATCTCTTGTTCAGATTTCTCTGGCGGTCCCTTCTCATGTTCAGATTTCTCTGGCAGTCCCTTCTCTTGTTCAGATTTCTCTGGCAGTCCTTCTCTTGTTCAGATTTCTAAGATGGTCCCTTCTCTTGTTCTGATTTTTCTGGCAGTCTCTTCTCTTGTTCTGATTTCTCTGGCAGTCCCTTCTCATGTTCCGATTTCTCTGGCAGTCCCTTCTCTTGTTCAGATTTCTAAGATGGTCCCTTCTCTTGTTCTGATTTTTCTGGCAGTCTCTTCTCTTGTTCAGATTTCTCTGGCGGTCCCTTCTCATGTTCCGATTTCTCTGGCAGTCCCTTCTCTTGTTCAGATTTCTCTGGTGGTCCTACTAATACCATTGGATTAGGTGTGAAATGGCCAACGTGTTAAAATTTCACAAAATTTTGGCAGTTTGATCACCAAAATCAAGGTAAAACGTGTGAAAAAGAGGTGTAATTATTAAAACAAATTAAGACCCATTTGATGGTCGCTTTTTGTTCTGTCTATCATGAAGAAGATGGCCCAAAAATTGGTAAAGTAGGGTGGAATTTCTAAAAAAGTAAGTAATATTGAGGGTACAAGAGCATATCACAGAATTTCTGCAGGTTACCACAAGTCATTTATTAATTTGCTTTTCATTTCCGTAGTTTGCAGATGACACAGTGTTGCTAGCAGACACAGAAAGGAAACTACAATAATGCCTACAGAAAGTAGTTGTTATATTCTGTGATAATTGGAATATATACTTGAAAAACACGGTAGATAAAATAAGTAAAGGTTTATTGTAATAAACCAGTACAATAAGAATAAAGGTAACAGTTATGCACAAGGTCGTCGCAAGTCAATCCAATAGTAAGTGCTACTATTGGAAAATCAGTAGTTCTTGCATAAGTCTGAATTGTACTTAACAGATCCCATCTAGTCAATATTTACTAGCCCCCCCCACGAGAGTAGATGTGGCACAAGGCCAAGTTTAACATGGGTTATCCAAGCCCATAGGCTTAGCCAAAAATTCCTTGTAGAACCTGCATAACAAGTTTGGGTCTGTCTACCTCCCCAGACGAGACTCTGCCCTTCAGCATAGCCTCGTCTGGGTTCCTCTCTGCCCGAAGGCAGAGAGTTTGACAGCACAGCTGGAACAGATCCCAGCTAATATATTTGGCTACCCCCCCTCCACGAGGATTGCATGTGACACAAGGCCGGTTTAGTGTGGGTTGTCCGAGCCCATAGGCTCAGCCAAAAATATTCCCTTTTGAACCCATGTAAACGGGTTCAGGGGCAGTCTACCTCCCCAAACGAGACTCTGCCCTTCAGCAGAGCCTCGTCCGGGTTCCTCTCTGCTCAGAGGCAGAGAGTTCGACTGTTTAGCTGGAACAGGTCACAGCTAGTCTCTGTAGTGAATGCTGGACAATCTCCTCACAGATGAAGAAGAGACTTGAAGCAAGAGAAACAAAGAAAAGAGTACTCAACTGTTATGTAATATCAGTCCTCCTATATGGCAGTGAATGCTGGACAATCTCCTCACAGATGAAGATACTTGAAGCAACATGATCAATATTTTTTTTTTTTTGAGTTTATTAAACATCTCTAAGAACATAGCAGAAGCAACAGATGTGGTAGCAATATTCAATGCATAAAGAAATGATAGACTTATTAACATGTAAGATAGATTCTGGCAAGAAAAATTGTCTAGCACAACATAGCGAACCGACTTTTCTAGCACAATACCTAGCAATTGATTCTATATAGTCTTTGACTCCATGTCAGCTGAAAACCTTAGCCGGAGAAGATTGAGATAGATATGAAAAGAATGAGATAGATAAATAAATATTAAAAGAATGAGAGATATTAAAAGAATGAGATAGATAATGAGATGTGAAAAGAATGATAGATATGAAAAAAATGAGATAGATATGAAGAGTTGGGTATAAAAAGAAGATAGACTTTTCTGAAGAACTGAATACAAACAACTCACCTCAAGTTTTTAAATCAAGATTGTCCTTCACCTACGCTCTAGTCTCCCTTTGTTTATGTTTTGGATACGAAAATGAAAAATCAGCAGTAGAGCTAGCAATTGATTCTATATAATCTTTCCACTTCATGTTAGCTGAGAACTTTAGTCTGAGAAGATTTAGATAGATAGATAGATAGATAGATCTGAAAAGAATGAGATAGATAGATAGATAGATAGATCTGAAAAGAATGAGATAGATAGATAGATAGATCTGAAAAGAATGAGATAGATAGATAGATAGATCTGAAAAGAATGAGATAGATAGATACATAGATCTGAAAAGAATGAGATAGATATGAACAGAATGAGATAGATCTGAAAAGAATGAGATAGATACATAAATCTGAAAAGAATGCAATAGATACATAGATCTGAAAAGAAGGAGATAGATATGAACAGAATTAGATAGATAGATAGATCTGGAAAGAATGAGATAGATATGAAAAGTATGGGAAAGATATTAAAAGAATGTGATAGATATGAAAAGAATAAAATAGATATGGAAAGCATGAGATGGATATGAAAAGCATGAGATATAAAAAAATTAGATATAAAAACAAGATAGACTTTTCTGAAGAAGAGAATACAAATGACCCTCCTCATGTTTTTAAATCAAGGTTGCCCTTCTCTTAGGCTCTAGTCTCCTTTACTTTGTTTACCTTTCAGATACAAAAATCAAAAGTCAGCAGCAGAGCTAGCAATCAATTCTATATAATCTTTCCACTTCATGTTAGCAGAAAGCAATATATAAGAATAAATACATCTATGACAATTACATAACAACTTACTATCAAAATAATACAAAATTTTAGTATGTCTACACATTTCTACATTTTATATTCTGGAAAACATATTTATAAGTCTTCCATCCTTTGAATATTACTGCCACATATGGTCTGGTGCTCTTGCTATATATTTAGAGATTCTTGATTAAATCCAACAAAGAATCAGCAATATTATTAGTCCTGGCCTGGCATATCACTTTCAGTCACTTTCTGAATAAAATAATCAAACAAAAGCTGGTAATGAACGATAATACTTAGGAGAAGAACAACACATATAAGATTCACCACCGATGCATAGAAGTAATCAACTGCTAAAATGAGTCAAGTGAATTCCACAATGAATCTCCAACTGCAGACCAACATACAATACTTACTACTGTATTTATGTGAATGGGGACATACCCATTATCATCCATAGGTATGCTATAACAGATATAAAAACCTAATTCCTGTAATTTGAAAATATGTCATTAGCATTCCAAGCGTTGTTTGGATGATTTAACTCTTTTTTCCTGTTATTTTGGTTCTTCTCACAGACTTCTTTGTGTATACAAAAATACCCCAGTAGTTTTGAGATGACTCATTATTATTCAAAGAGTTGTGCATATTATTGATAGGTTTTGTTTTTACAAGAAACTTTGAATGGTCCATACTGTTGACTTCTTCATGTGTTCAAAGATACCAACTGTAATTCTGAAATGATTCATTATCATTCCAAACTTGGTTTAGAATTCATTCTTTCTGTTGTGAACATAACATTTCAGCCAATACATCATCTGACCTGCTGTGTACATTTTGAATGGAAAGACAGGAGTGAATCCAACAACATTTCAGTCAATATATTTGATCCAAGCAAGATAGGAGTTCCAAAAGATTTAAGCCAATACATTTCATCCAAGTGAGGTGGGACATCAAAAATATTTAGGCCAAGACATTTTATGGCCTGTTGCCATCTAAATGAGTGGGGAGTTGAAAAAAATTTCAGTGAAAACAATGTAACGCTTGTTGTGTATGTTTTGTATGGAAAGAAAGGAGGACGTGGAAACCAGAATATCCATGTCAGAAAAACAATAAAGCAGCAAATATTCTTACCAAACCAACACATTATGCATATAAGCCAGGCAATTCCATATTTTATGAGATGCTAAAAAGTTCCCAGCCTGACCCACTTCTAAGAATCAGTATTTCAATGATCAAACATCAAAAGATTTTCGAAGGTGTTCTGTTACAACAATACAGAACCCCTATTGTTTTACTTTCCTCTTGTTTGTCCCTATTTTCAGTCCTGGTTATGAAGATAAACTACATCCAGCAGCAATGCTTCTTTTCTCACTTGTTCACTCACATTTTCTCATACATGATCTAGTCCTGGATATGAAAATAAACTATATACTGCAACAAGGTCACTGATTGGGAGATTGTAGATTTTGATGAGTGTGGAGCCACCTCTTAATTGCTGTTGTTCCCTCAGTCCACCATGATTTGGTATAGTAGCATTTGTTAGGGTCCCAGCTATGGGCAAAGTGAATACCCAAACAAAAACAAAACACTATGAAAGTGTAGAAATACATTTTTGTAGTATAAATACGAGCAATACATTTTTATATAAAAACCAACAATACATACTTGTAGTAGAATTATGAACAATACATTTTATAGCAAAATGACCAATAATACATTTTACTTGCAGTTGAAGACATACAATTGCATTCAAAATATATTTAGTTGAAGCCATAAAATTGTATTTGAAATGTTTAGATTTTGGCATTAAATATCCCATAGAGGTTGATGTGCCCCTAAACAAAATCAAATGCCTAACATGAAAAAACTCTTTCATGACATTAATCCATATAATATTCAACAATTTCTTAAATAAATCAAACTGTATTCCCAAATATAACTACAATATGAAACACACTCTAGTAAGTATGTTCACACAAACATTTATATACACAAAAGCTGAGTATCATCTACCACGTATTCACTTGTGAAAGCAGAATAACATCATATTTTTATTACTTCAAAGTTCACAAGAAAATTAAATTTTCACATTAAATGACCTATAAGGAGTTGATATGCCATTAAACAACAAATCAATCAATCGATTGGCCCCATTTTAATTTAGTCACCGTTTTTGACCACTTTCTACCTGTAATAATTCCTGGAACTGACACAATTAGTGCAGACTCATCAATGTTATCAAGGTAGTTATAACTGATCTTTAAGTTATTTTTGTTAAAAATCTTCCTTACAATTGCTGAGCGATTAAAGTTCTTATGAATTAAATTTAAGAAAATTCTTCCAATATTTGTTTGGATATTATGATTAAAAGGGGGATTAAACTATATAATGTTACAGCGTCTCTGTTTATTTTTATCTATTTTGTTTTTTTCTAAATATTCTAAATTTACTTTATGATTGCTTAGTTTCAATGCTTTGATATATTTAATTTTATTATTATCAAATATTTCCTTATTGCTGGTGTTCATAGATAATCTAACTTGGACTGATTTATCTCAATTATCTAGAATTTTATGATGATGGTTGGAATCTTTATTGACATATCTGTGGTTATATAGATCTTTGGCATATAGTTTGTAATAAGTCAAAGGTCATATCAAGAAAATTGATCACTTTAGTATTGGTTGTTGTGGCATATTCATACTTGTTTTGTTGAACATGATTTCCAAGTAAAACAGTATCTGGCTGTAAGAGCCAAGAAGGGAGGGAGATCCCGGCCAAACTTCACCTTGGAAATTTTAAAAACCTTTTGTGAGGTGTTGCATTAGTTCTTGTACACAATAGTGTTCTTATAGCATACAGAGCCTTAGTTAATTATGTCTTCCCAATGCTTAATTGGAAGGTTTTGATTTTCACCTGCTAACTGTACAGTCTTCCATGTTATGCCATTGTATCTCTCACACTGTGTTATTTGTATAACTAACAGAGTGTTGGTTTGTAACTTGGCTTGTTCACAAAAAATGAATGGTGAAATGTAATTCAAGTTCTGTGTCTGTGTGTGCGCAGTGAGTAGAATCAATAGTCTGTGTAGATGCATGTGAGTTGCTGGGTTCTACTGTCTATTTTTGGAACAAAACCCTGCTTTTATAACTATTGCTAGGCTCCAGGAACAAAGACGGGAGAATTGAATGAACACAGAAAATATATGATTGGATGAAAAATTAATCAATCAGTGATTTTCTAACAAAAGCATGTTTGTGAAATTCACAGCAGAAAAATTCAGTGTGGTGACTGCGATTAGTAAATTGTTCTGTGGTAAACAGTATTTATTATTTAACCAATCACAGTTGAGAAAAATGTAGGCATGGCAAACGTAGTAGTAGTAGTCACTACACTATCTATTCCCTTGGGGGTTGTATGAAGTAGTCTGCCTTACAGCCACTCACTGTAACACTAGGAATTTTCTTAGTCGGACATAAAAGAGGTACTGTGATCTGTATGAATATAAGCTGGTGCTCCAAATATTGAGAACAGTGAGCAAAGACAGGATATGACCACTTAATCTGGACAGAAAGGCAAAAGGGAATCATGAATACTCATCAATGATAGTAGATATTTGTTTTAGGATTTAAATAGAAGAGAGCCCTTAAAATCCATGCTCAGCCTCTTAAATGGCTGTGTCACTTTTATTAAGGTTATTAGCAATGTATGTAGTGTCATCCAGAGAGAGAAGATTTTGAACTGGCAGAGGGTGGGAGGCAGAAACGAGGAAGTCTGTCATAGAGGGCTTTTTTCCCCTGTTTGGGTCATTTGAACTAGTGGTCTAATAAGAGTGTGAGTACTTAATGAAGCCTCTGCAACACTTGTTTGTAGGTATGAACAAGATTGTTTTTCTGCCCTCTACAAGGTAAGTGCCTGCTCATGAGCAGTAGCTAAATCTAGTTGTTTATTTTCCAGCAATCTCTGATGAATATAGTTCGATTCTAATCCATTTATAAAGGAGTCTCTGATAAATTTATCCTTTGCCTGATCTGCTGTCATCATTTGAAAGTCAGTCTTGACTTAAGATTTTTAAGTGCTGAAGATATTGTTCTAACCCCTCTTCAGGGGATTGGTGGGTAGTTGTTAATACATGCTGGGCAAAGATTATGCTTTGTCTCTTCACAAAAATTCTATCCAAAGCATCTATGGCACTCTGGTAAGTTTTGCAGTGAGAAATATTGGTAGATATGGATATGTAAACCTGGTACATTAGCAGCTTAAGTTTATCTGTATCAGTAATAGAACTATTTTCCAGTGCAAGCAAAAATCCTTCAAATAATCATTTACAATATTACCAGGCATCAATAGCAGACAGGTCTGCAGAGTCCAAGTTGAGACGTTCTGGCTTAAGGTATTTGTCCATAATTACGTTCAATAAATTGTAATGAAAAATCGAAGCCTACTTTGACTTAATGTGCCTTTATTGAATGTATCTAAAGAGTCTTGCTATTTTGGCTAAGATGGTGTGACTTATTTATTTACATCATAAGACAGGGGAGGTAATCGGGTTGTCTTACCACAGGACACATAGCAATGTTTAATTCTGTGTTGTTTCTTTTGGTCCACAGATAACCATTATGGAATAATATATGTTTTTGTACCTACTTCATGATTTTAATTTCACAATCACTAATAGATCAGTAATTTTTTTGCTAAGTTTATGGCAGACATTAGTAGATTCTCGATAATGGACAGGTAAAAGTAACAAATATCAAATTGGATAAAAGTATATTCTTTCTTATATTAGTAAACTATTCTATAGTTTCTGCAGTTTTATGTTATCGGTTAATTCCGAAAGCAGCTTTCATATATTTTCATGCTCTTTCAAGGATGTTTTTACTAAAATTGTTACTGTCAGTTGTTTAGGAAATTAGTTTTGTGGTCTTTAACACTGATGTATCCCTGTTGTTTTGTGGAATTTGTAAATCATATCATCAATTTTCAATCCAGTGACTATTTTTCAATCTTCATTGTTGATGTTATTTCCCCTACTGTTGGGTACCTTTTCATAAAACTTATTAATTTCAGTGGGTTTTTTTTTTCTTCTAAGCATTTCACCCCTAGCAAGGCGGGAAGCCACTAGCACGCAAGGAGTTACAGGGGATTTGGAGTGAGAGCAGATAGAAGTGATAGAGGAAAGGATGAGGAGAAGGATAGTGGATAGATTAAAGCAACTGGAGATGTCAATTGACATTACATTTGAATAGTTGGAGATTATAGTTATCAGGGAAACAAGAATAGGGAAAGGAGTTTCACTGGCAAGATGTGCGAGATATGAAGCTATTGGAGTAGAAGAGGCGGCTACATTTAACATTTTCAACAGTGAAAGGGTGAGAGCGGGATTCCAACCTTGTAGGACGCTTGAATTTGCAAAGTCTGGGAACCAGCAAAAGCAGCTCATCAGAGCAATTACCATGAAAGTATTTGTAAAAAAGACAGAGAGAGGTGATGGCATGTGTGGTACTTATCCACATTGATTAGGTAATGGTTACCTGTTTTGTCTGTCGTAATAACTATTTTATCTGATTTTTTAATCATTGCAATGTCCTTTTGCATTTTTTTTGTAGGTGGTTGGAAGTTTTAGCGAATCTGATTTTCTCTATTGCCAAGAATAGGTCCTTCTTGAAGTCTAATAGTTGTTCGTCACATGGTGGTGCATTATTGGACTTAAATCCATAAAGTTTGGCATCATTAAGATCATGGTCATTAAGATCATGTGTTTAAAGAAAAAGTTTCCATCTCATTTTTTTTTATGACGCTCTCATTCTTATGTAAAAGAGTCAGTTTATAAGATCTCTTATCAGGAACCATGATGTTTTTTGTGTAATAATCCAAGTTGGGTGGTTCCATATTATCATAATGGTTAGGATACAAAGAATAAATATTTTTATTACACCTATAATAGTATTTAACTAAAAGGATCAAAATATGAATATATTGCTCATGGAGGTACTGGTGCTAATAAAACAGTGCTCGATATAATATAACAGAGCTATTAAATATATATTAATAAATATACATATTATTCTTCACCAGTAGCATGACTCAAAATTTCATGCACAACTCAATCATCAGGTGCTAAGTGTAGACTGACGGTTACATAATTTAAATTTTAAATCTGGTTAAATAAATCCATTTCCAACAATATCTTGTAAATAAATATATTTCTAACATAGATGTTAATTTTTAAGAAAATAAATTCAATTGCCAAAAAAATGATCTGTCCCTTAAACGGTGTTATAAAATAAAATGACATATCTCGGCTGATTTAAAGGCAAATACTCAAGAGCGAGAACCGGATGCGAACGGGACAAAGCCCCGTCACAAAATGACCATTAACTTTCTTTACAAATGTTTTCGACACACGTGTTCCAGTCGAAAAATAAAATAATAATTAAAGTGCTCTATTTTTCGTCCAATAAAAATGCTTCCCTCCTAATTATACTCGCTTCGTATCTCGAGCCTGTTAAGCCATAAAAAAACGCTATAAAAGGGGTCACAGGGAAGTTCAGCGGCAGTCAACAGGTGGCCACAAAGGAGACCGGTCACGTTTAGCAGCTGTCAGCAGGAGAGCGTCAACCACCGTCAACATGTGTGAACTACTATGAGAGATCGACTTAGATCCGAAAGCCGGCTTATGAACTTTACCACACCAAGGTAGCTGTCCTAAACCCTTACGTTCCTGTTGAAATAAACCAATTAAATCTATTTCTACTGTTGTCGTATTTCTTTCTTGCAACCATACGCTTGTCTATAACAACGGTCAATATATGACTGATAATATTGTATACTGAGCTGGCATACATGTTGAAAGCGATGTCAAATTTTATTTTGGCTCCACTGAGAATACTTGGAAATTACATTTCTATCATCATCAAATGACGATAGGCAATGTAAGATACATGAACAGCACTGCTCTCTCCAAACATTTCTGGGAATTAAAGAATGATGGTATTACACCCATTATTATGTGTAATAGGTGTGGAATACCTACTTACAAAAGTTCTGTTGTACTCATGTGTAGTCCTATCAACATAACAAAATTTAATCTGATAAAGTCCTGAAGGACAAAATGCATCACAATTAGACTTTTTCACTTTGTCATACAATTTCTCCAATACTGTCCTTGATATATATATATATATATATATATATATATATATATATATATATATATATATATATATATATATATATATATATATAGTCATCCAACGACAGACTGTTTTGCAGCTCATCAGAGTGGCTAGACATGCAATTGCTTCAAGCTGGGATTGAAACCCAACAGATTTGATATCTGTCAGAGACTCTCATCCTTAGGCCATCAGCTCATGCACCGGAGAAAGGGTTTTTTTAACAGCTTATATATGAGATATAAATATTACCAGCCTCCCAAGTGCTCAATTCATGGTGAAGAGCTTTTAGTGTTAATAGCACCAGCTTACTAATTCCCTTTATGCCATACATGCATGCATGCACACACACACACACACACACACACACACACACACACATGTATAAATATATGAAGAAAAATATATACGGAAAAAACAAACAAAAATCCTTATATACAATTATGGTGTTTTAATGTTAATATGCCAACGTCATAATTGTATATAAGGATTTTTGTTTGTTTTTTCCATATATATTTTTTTCATTCATATATATATATATATATATATATATATATATATATATATGAAAGCGAGATATGTCCTAAAAAAAGCTTTAGACTAATAGTGACCATGCAGTGTTGATTTGATGTCCACATTCTTGATATCTAGAAATGCTCTCTCTGATATTAATCTGTCTTCCCTCATTCAAATTAAAATATTCCAAATGTTAAACAATATGTGTGTGTTACATACATAAATATATAGGATAGGATTCCGATTATCGTTTTAAATGAAAAAAGTTACTTTTGATCTTACTAAAAAATTTTTTTTTAGCTGTTTAATAGAAATTAAACAGCCAAAAAAAAAAATTTTTTTTTTTCGTAGCAACAGGGGCAGACAACTCTGAATCAGGATTTCAAGCGCATGCGTACCAAGTGATTATCTGTGTATGTTTGTTGTCAAGGAAGCCAGCCATGAAGGTAAATTTATCGAGATAGTAAAATTACGTGTAGTTAAAGTGATTTTGATTAATTTTTCTTGTATTTTTTAAAAATATATTTCAGTGTATGAGATTTTTTTCCTTAAGGTACTTTCTGAAAAAAAAAATCACTCTATTTTAAAAACTTACATTTCGGTGTTAAAAATATACCATGAGGAGGGTAACTTTTTTTTGTTTTTAAAAAGAAACTTTACTTTATTTTTTAAATAAGTGTATGTGGCTTTCGAATTTTTTTTGCAAAAACTTTTCTTAATAAACACAAAACTTAACTTTTTATAGTTAAAAATATCTAGGCATTGTTCTTTCTTGTATTCGTAAGGAGCGCGCTTTGGTAACTAAACAAACTTCTTACTTTTTTAAAAGCGAGTAAAAATTCAACAATTGGTTTAAAAATTAAAGGACTAAAAGTAAAAAACAAAAACAAACCTTTTTTAAATAATTTTGACTTAAAATAGAATTTAAGTTTCGTTTCATTAATATTCCTTCCAGAAGATTTGTTTTTTAAATAATTATTTGTTTTCAATTTCATTAATTAATTCTCACACCATTATGAATGAAAAATTGTAAATATACAAAAAAAACACTTTGCGAGTTAATTCTTTATAAATTCATTCAGGTTTACTAACCGCAAATATCTGTATACTTTTTCAATTCCGTAAATTTTTAGATTTTATAAAAAAAAAAAAAAGACTTACGTCAATTTTATTTTAATAAAATTGACGTAAGTTTTTAAATTTACTTCATTCGTTTCTATTACTAAATTAAACAACAACAAAACAAAAAACAAAAAAAAAACTTTTAATTTCATATTTACTTGAGAAATAAATTATTAAGTATTGCAAAGTAAACGGAAATTAATGTTTTAAAATTCGTGTATTTTTGAGTTTAGTATCAACAAGCTATTTCTGGGCACCAAACACTGATTTACCTTAAGTTCAACCACCTCAGTTTTTTAAGGAAGGTTCAAATAATAAAAACTAGCCTCAAAAAGTATTAGTATTATTATTTCACTAGTTTTTATTATAATTTCTTTTCTAATGTTGTATAAATAAATTAGTCATTCTAAGTTTCATAAAAGCATATAGATTTTAAAGATATTCTTAAACTATTGGGTATATAGAATTAAAAATAATTTATTTTTAAACATAACTACCAATTTCTTGATTATTTCACTGCTAGTGTTCCATATTTCTTTAATTTAAAAAAAAACCCCAAAAACTTTTCTAGACTTTTTAAAAGGTAGTGATGATAGTAGAAAACTACCATTATTGACCTATGACTTTGATGACAGCTTACAGAATACCATGCATAAATAAACATTATTTTCATTATATTTTAAACAAAAAGTAAGCTTTTACAAAATTCAGTTAACCCTTAAATGTACTAATTTGAAACACAACTCTTGGACAAATATTTGAATTTTAAAAGATTTTAAATTTTTTTACTGTTTTTCTTTTTACAGTTTTTTATTAGTGTAAAATTTTAATAATCAAAACAAAGAAAATAACTCACTCAGAAGGAAAATTCTAGAGAGTGCCGCCATAGAATATTACCCAAATATTAATCTACGCCCAGGCTTTTTCCCTATTTCACCTTACATAACAAAATTAATGCTGTCCCAAACAAACATACACAGCAATATCATAAAATCAAAAGAAAATGGTTGAATCCGTCAACACAGCTATAATGACAATATCCTCCACATGTGACAGTAACTGACATTATTTTCAGTTAACAATATGAAAATAGCGTTCTCTACATTCTTCCAGTTGCTAAGGACATTCTGTTTTTTGTTATTATTAGTTACTTTCTTTAATTAAATTCATTTCGTTTTTATCTTTGAGAAAGTCCACATTGGACAAAACGCGTCAGCAATAACTACAGTTTTCCTATTGTCATATATATTTATAAATATTGTCTTTTGTACAGGTTAACTCTGAGAAATTTTCATATATATATATAGCTGACACTATATATATTTAAATATATATATATATATATAGCTGACACTATATATATTTAAATATATATATATATATATATATATATATATATATATGACTATATATATATATATATATATATATATATATATCAATTAATTTATGATATTAATGCTCTGTAAATTTACATCCAGCACTATTTTGTAAAAATACAAATACCTATAAGAACACCGGATTATATATCTTACTGTTCTTTCTTTTTTATTTATATATATATATATATATATATGTAAATATAATATATGGATATAAATCCGACAGTATGAAAGAAAATACAGAAAAAACAAAATTCTGAATATGCATTATTAATGTTAAAATAAAGTCGACGTCCGGACGTTTGGGTCTATTTAAACCATCTTCATGACATTTTCATTTTTTCATAATTAACATTATGACTTATAACAATTTAACACAAAAAGATGGACATACGAACCCAACTAATTCAAACAGAACGCTGATTTGTATAAAATTTCAGTTATCTGTTTGAATTGATCAGTTGGTTCTTATGTCCATCGTTTTTTGTGTTAAATTGTTTTAAATTATAATATTAAAAATTATGTTTAAAATGAAAATGTCCATGAAGATGGTCTTAAATAGACTTAAACGTCAAAATAATATATGATTCGAAAAATATTTTTTAACATTAATAATGCATATTCAGAATTTGTTTTTTCTGTATTTTTGCTCATATATATATATATATATATAGCTGACACTATATATATATATATATATATATATATATATATATATATATATTAGTTAGTGCATATATATAGTTCATCGATGCATGTTTCATTAAATGATATAGACAAGCTTTGTCTATTTATTTTATCTAAATTCTTTTCATTTCGTCTGATAAGCTTAATAACATTATCATTAAAAGAAGAAAGAAAATCATAATATTGATACATATTTTTTAAATTTATCTAAGATTTCGGTTTACATAAGCCATTATCAAAGATGACAATTACATTACAATATATTAACCAATACATGGACAAAGCAAAAATGATAGTCTGTTTATGTTTACATGGAAGATTTCCAAGCAACGACAAACTCATGCATACAAGATGCTGAAGGCAAAAATCGCACCACAGCTCATGATGTCACACATGATCACACATGAGTGAAAACGAGAAGCATTAATTATGGGAAGCTGTTGGTGTAAACCAATGGCTTCTGTTATAAATTATAGGCATTTAAGAATATTTGTGGAGATTTCAAAGTTTATTTTGTTCGGATTAGGTTTCAACTGTTTGTATGTAATGTATAAAGCTTCAAGAATTTTTAGTTTTTCATGAAAACAATAAATAAAAACTAAAAATTCCATGAAAAGAATTTACAATAAAATAAATATACAAAATTTGTCTATATTATTTAATGAAACATGCATCAATATATATATTAAAATAATATGAAAGAACAATGAGATTCATAATTCAGAGTTCTTCGCATTTAATTTTTATTTGAAAAAAAAAAACAGTGCTTGATACAACCATAGAGCATAATGTTATAACTGTTTTTTTAAAAATATATAATCATTGCAACACTGAAATTCCTATGTTTCAAAACTGAAATTTCAATTCAAATTCAATCATAAAAATTAAACTTAATATACAAAGTTTCATTCCATTATGAAGTGATGCTAAGATTAACTTTTTAGAAACTGATTTACTTAATTTATAAGTCCAGACAAATTTGTTATGTTGGGGTTAAGGAAAATAATCTTTTTTATTTTAGAGGTGTTAAGATTTAACTTATTTAGAAAACTAATGTATCTAATGTATTGTAGCTGTCAAGTCAAGGTAGCAGCTGGGGTATCTGTCTATTGATACAAACTTCCTTTTTTCAAGTAGAAATTTGTGGCAGTGTCTATGTTCGAACACTATTATAAACACTGGTACAGTAATAATAATAATAAAATTGAGTATGTCCTTTAGGGACTGACACATTGTACATCTCTGTTAATAAGCTGAAGTAGTTGGGTAACATCATGATCAGGTGTTGAGAAGGCTGTCTTTTAAGATTGAAATTTGAAGCAGTCAAGGTGATAGATACTTGAGCTCATCTAAAAATGGAGACTGTTTGAATGGATACATGGACCAGTGGATAAAAGGGTTGGTTGGATCCAGCGACTTGATCTAAAGACTTGTGAGTTCAATACTTGGCTATGGCAGTGGTTAGCAAAAAAAACCTTGGAGAGTTCAGTTGAGACAGTCGGAAGAGGCATGGCACATGGAACTAGAACAATCTATCCCAGTGTACAAAATAAAGGTTTCAATTTGAAATTCCAATCACCTGAAGAAGGCTGGAATGTACAATGGCCGAAACATCGTGAACATGACAGTAAAGACGAGGACAACAATCCAAGCAATGTAAATAATTGCAATACTTCATCTCATTGTTTGAATGGACTGGGTTACTTGACCTGAAGGTATTTCTAACTGAGCTCACCTGCAAGGTTTTGCATTGTTTGTATCAAAACCTTTCACCATTATTGTGCACATTGTGACTGGATGTCATCATGAGTATATTGTGCATCATATATTTGGGTGTGTCTCTTTATTAGGATTCTGCTTTCTGTCAGTAATATCATCATCAGCTTTCTGTTCAGTACAATTCCTTACAGGGTAATCATCACTTCAACTTAGAGTAAGGCAAGGTCATATATATTCTTTTTGTACAAATTCCTTTAGAGTATTTATATTTTCTTTATATTGATAATACATTCCTGAGGGCTTATGGCCATATCATGTTGAAACATTGGTT
The DNA here is from genome assembly GCA_903632075.3 of Acanthosepion pharaonis. Lineage (NCBI taxonomy): Eukaryota > Metazoa > Mollusca > Cephalopoda > Sepiida > Sepiidae > Acanthosepion > Acanthosepion pharaonis. Next base: position 1,305,270 of record CAHIKZ030000046.1, on the reverse strand, counting down.
CTTGTATGATTACCAAAGTTAAGCAACATCAAGCCTGTTCAGTACCTAAATGGGTGATCACTTGAGAATACCAGGTGCTGTAAAGCTTGCATGTGTGGGTGGTGTAAAAGATAACAGCTCAGAATTAGAAATCAGAGTTCCAATTCCATTTGGTTCCGTTATATTCACTTACACGCAAATACCCTTAGGAAAGGTATGAATCCACCTCTTCTCCAGCAGCTATGGATTAATTAGTAGGACTTGTATCAGTAAATCTCAAAAAATTCTTACAATCCAAAAATATTTTCTAGCTTTCTACAAAAGGTTGATAAACTGTAAAAAACAAATCAGTAGAATCAAAGAAGTGGAGATAGCAATGTATTGAATCTATGATGGTATTAGTAAGAAAATAAAAAACAAATCAATACATATATACTTTTTTCTTTTTAAATTATTTTGTTCCAAGCAAGGCAATAAAGCCACTAAGACGCAAGGAGTTAATGAGAGAGAATATGAGAAAAAAACGCTATTAAGGGAGAGAACAATAAAAGGGAAGGAATTAAGATGACAGATAATAATGATTGACATTTAAATTTTTGAAGATCAAAGCCAACTTGGTAGCAAGAAGCTGGAAGAGAGTTCAATAAGCGAGTCATTTGAAAGAGCAGAGTTTTTTTTAATCTCTTTTAAATGGGTTACCAAGGTTCTTGTTAATGTTCTTAGTCTGTACTGTTTTAAAGTGTCACATTTTCTCAATTTTAAAATCCTTCAACATATTTCTGTGATGAGGTATTATAACTATTTACACTATTTACATCGTTCAGACTGTTGTCCTCATCTTCATTGCCATATTTACAATGTTCCGGCTGTTGTACGCTCCAACCTTCTTCAGGTGATATACATTGGAATTTTGAACTGAACACTTTATTTAATCCACTGTGGTAGATTGTTCTAATTCCACATGCTGTGCCTTTCATTTTTCGGGATATCTCAGTTTTACTTAATTCAACTCTTTAAGTTTTTGTTCCCTATTCTGTAGCCAGGTATTGAACTCACAAGTCTTTGTGTCAAGTCACTCTTTGGATTACTCAGTCATATTTATATTTCCAAATGTGAATTCATGCTGGATTTATCTATTATGTCTCTAATGAACACATATTTACCTATGGGACAGCAGTAAATCATGGGTATTTCCAAACATGAAGAATGCAAGCTCGATATAGTTTCTATATCTGGTAAGGACATATTTCCTAAAAGGAAAACAGCACTATGGGCATGTGAGCTGCCCTTTTGACAGCTGCTCCTTGTAGGGAAGGTTTAGACTTTGCCTGTACTAAAAAAGCAAATGCTTGGTTTGACTCCAGGAGACTAACTCTCATCATTCTATAAACTGATGTCGCTAAATGCCCATCATATGACTCAAGTGACTTCATCTTAACTAAAAGGAAATAACTGTCTTTTGCATCCCTAGATCTTCCAATGATTATATTGTCTAATCTTATGTTGATTTTTATATTCCTTCAGGGTCAGGATTGGACAAGCAGGCACTAAGTGGTGAATAGTCTGAGCATAATCTACATATTGGGTCTGCACTATTTTTGATTATGTTTACCTGGTAATTTCTGGTGATTAGATTTTTATCCTGTACAGCCATTATACATGCCACTGTCTCTGCTTTTAGCCCAACACTCTTCAGCTGCTAATAGGTTTTATGTTTATCTCCTTTGGCATCCTTACTTTTCTTTTTTGCTGTTGTTGACAAAGTCAGTGATTTTTTTTAGAAAAGCCATTATTATTTCAAGAGTTGTTTAGACTGTAAATCTAATAAAAATACGAAGCTGTTTGGAAAATAATTGTTTTATCAGAAAGGATATAAAAACAACTGTAAGTAACAAATACATTGAGTCAATTGCTTCGTCCACCGCAAGGAAAGTTGGCTCCCTGTGCCGCGCCAGGAAATTTTTCTCCCCAGAATCGATCTCTCAGATCTACAAATCAACAATTCGCCCTTGCATGGAATATTGTTGCCATATATGGTCTGGAGCCCCTTCTGTTTGCCTTGGGGTTCTTGATAAGCTCCAGAGGTGGATATGCAATATAATTGGCCCTGTTCTGGCATCTCGTCTACAGTCGCTCTCCCACAGACGTGCCGTCGCCTCTCTCTGTCTTTTTTACAAATACTTTCATGGTAATTGCTCTGAGGAGCTGCATTCGCTGGTTCCCAGACTTCATGAATTCAAGCACCCTATGAGGCTGGCATCCTGCTCTCACCCTTTCACTGTCAAAACTATTAAATGTAGCTGTCTCTTCTACTCCAATAGCTTCATGTCTCGCACCTCTCGCCTGTGGACCTCCCTTCCCTATTCCAGTTTCTCTGAGAGCTATAATCTCCAACTATTCAAATGTAATGTCAATTGACATCTCCAGTTGCCTTGATCTATCCACTATCCTTCTCCTCATCGTTTCCTCTATCACTCTTATCTGATCTTGCTCCAAATCTTCTGTAACCCCTTGCGTCCTAGTGGCTTCCCGCCTTGCTTGGGGTGAAACACTTTAAAAAAAAAAAAAAAAAAAAAAAAAAGTTAAATTTATTTAAATATTGTTTGTCACATATGTAATTTACCTTTATTTTCAATGACTGCCCCCTGCATGACAACTGCCCATACAGCAAGTATGGAGGTGGTGTCTCCTCCCTGGAGATAGTAAAGAGAAGTTATAATTCTGAGTAAACTATTATAAACCCCCTAACATTTATATATACAAAAATACATGTAAAAATGAGAAACAGCAAGATGTGGAAACAACAAATCAATTATTATTTATTATCTGGTTGCTATGTGGCGTTGGAGACATGGGGGACAGTAATACTGAGTAAGAATGTGAGTTTGGGGTCAAATGTAGATCAAATATGGATTAGAATCCAACAGAATGATAACATAAATAATAAGTAAAGTGTATATATTCTTTTATGTTTTTCCATAGACATGTGTAATGAGTGTCCAGAGAATTTAGTTGGGAAGTACAAGAAGTGTTTGGAGTTTTCTTATCTCAAATTTTTGTTGAGTACTAAGAGATAAATGTTACTATTATGACCTGAAAAAGGAAAAGGAGCTGATGCACATGTTGACAGCCTGTCTGTGTTTACTGCTTGTCCAGTTGTAAGAATGTCACATGTTTGTATGTGTAGAGGAGAAAAGTGGGGTTGACTCTCATTGGTTTAGAATGAGAAATTAATGATATAATTGTTATAATTATTTTTGATACTATAATTAATTTTTATTTACTTTTTTTATGGACACTACATCGTGATAGTATAATTAATTTTTTATTTATGTATTATTTTTATGCACAAAACAATAGCTTGCCTTTCCCACTGGAAATGAATGTTGATAAGCACAGGTTTGTTATCAGGGAAGCCAGTGCAGTCCAGGACTTCAATGTTGGTGTTGTGACCCTGGTACCAGATTCCATGCATGGGATGAAGAGCTAGCTGTGGAAGAGTTTTTCAATTTCTTTGGACTTAGTGCAAAATAAAATTGTCAAGCTAAGTTCAGATTGCAATCACTTTTGTGCTCATGCCATTAGGAAAGGCATGAATACTGTTGTACCATACCTACAGACGATAATAGGTATGCCCCCATTTCCATAAATACAATAGTGAATACTGTGTGGTATACAGTCTGCAGTTGGAGGTTCCTTGTGGAATTCACTTCTAGCAGTTGACTACTACTTCTACATGCTACTGGTGAATCTTATAGGTGTTGTTCTTGTCCTAAGTATTATCGTTCATTACCAACCTTCGTTTGATTATTCTATTCAGTTATGACAAGTACTGTCTCTACTTTTTCTATCTATGGGTTAAGTAGCACGGTAGGTGTCTTAAGTTGTGTGAATTTCTTAGATGAAGCATTGTTATTATTATGATTAATTTTTAACTCATCTTTCATCTTATTTCTCTTGCTTCTTTACACCTTGTAGTAGTTGTATTGTGTGGATTTCTTAGATGAAGCATTATCATTATTATTAATTTTTGATTAGTCTTTCTTTCATCTTTTTTTTTTACTAGTTTATATCTTATAGTAGTAGATATAATAGTTTTAAATTATCTAAATTTCTTAAATAGATCATTTTTAATTTTAATTTTTGTGGATTTTTTTCTTTTATTATTGTTTCTTATCACTTAAGTTGTATAGAATTAAATTAAGGAAAAAAACATTCAGTGTCATCTAGACTTCAATCGTTTGTATCCTTTGGTAGCTGTATGACATGGATGGTGTCTTACTAATTTGGTCACAGAAATTCATCAGCAGCTGAAATTCAAATTTAATCTTTTAGCTACATTCCTGCTATGATTTTTCCCATGTTTTATTGTTTAACCCCTGAATTTCAGATTTCATCAAATGCCACATCCTTTTTCTGACCCATGCTATTTTGACAAAATCCAAAGAAGAATCTGTAATGTAATCAATCCTGACCAGGCATCTCAACTTCAGTTACTTTCTCACCAATGTGATGCAGCTTCTCTCTGTCTTTTCTATAAATATTTTCATGGCAACTTTTCTGACAAGCTTTTTTCCCTGGTGACCCAACTACACGAATTTAAGCATGCTACTAGATTGGCATCTAGGTCCCATCCTTTTACTATTGAAATAGCTAAATGCAACTGCCAATTCTACTCAGTTTTTTGTTCTCACACTTCCTGCCTGTGGAACTCACTTCCATTTACTTGCTTTCCTGATAACTACAGTCTTCAAAAATTCAAATGCAATGTCAATTGCCATCTCCTGTTTTCTTGAACCTCGTTCATCTTTTGTACTTTTCTCAATCCTCCCTATTTTCAGTTTTCTCTTTCACTTCCTGTAACACCCTGCATACTAGTGGCATTCCTGGCAATGGGTAAATTGTCGCCATTTTATATCTTTAATTTTGCTCAGACACGTTGTTTGGTTTTGATTTTGCCAACTGCACAGTATAGTAGGGTCAGTTGGGCATCGTATGTGATGTCAGCATTATACTTTCATTCATCTTCCCACAGGGCCTCTGACTCAACACGGAGGCCTACATCAAATGCTTTGAGGAAGTAGTGCTTCCCTGGGCCAAGAGAGTGGCTACTGGAAGACCCTATGTCTGGTAATAGGACTCTGCACCATTCCACATAAGCAGGAGAACCCATTCATGGCTGTCAGACAATTTCTGTGACTACATCACTCCTAACATCTGGCAACCTAACCCCTGCCCAAACTGCAATCCCTTTCATTATTATATGTGGGGCGCAGTTGAGCGAGAGACCAACAAAACTCCTTGAAACACCAAAGATGAACTGAAGGCAAGAATTATGGCAGCATTCACCAACTTGGACAAGCAGGCACTAAGTGGTGAATAGTCTGAACATAATCTACATATTGGGTCTGCACTATTTTTGATTATGTTTACCTGGTAATTTCAAGGAGACTGTCTAGAAGAGTTGCAGGAGATTCTGAATCTGTGTGAAGTCATGGTTGAAGCCAATCATGATTTTATTGAATAAATTTATTCTTTAGTATTTTTAAATATTCTGGTAAATATATCTGTTAAAATGAGATGTCAGTATAATTTGCATTTTTGCATAATTGAGACGGCAATTTATCCATCGCACCCTGTATATATAAACAACCCAAGCATTACAGGAAACAGCTACAAAATTAAGATGCAAGGAAAAATAGTCAAAAATTAATATCACTATGTGTCACTAAGAAATTTGGGCAATTTAAAACTATTACGTCCATACTGACATTTCTGATGCATAATAATCTTTGTATATATTATAATGCCACTATTATATGGCTATTGTTATAAAACACTCTTACTTTATATAACATACTTCATATAAAGATTCTCTATATGCAGTTCTGAAGACTGACTCCAACCAGTCTTGCCTCTGACATAGAGCCCTTTATAGTAATGGACTACTATTTACTCTACAATATCCCCCCTTTTGAGATTAATACTTTTATAAAATATTTTATTTTTTATTAGTATTAGTATCTCCCCTTCCTCTTTCTGGAGAGTTTGCTGACGTACTTGACTTTGTAGTGTTTCCGTCTCAGATTCAGTTCTTCAGTATGCTTTATTTTTCTTGAACTTGTCTTTGTCAGTTCCATGACTTGTTATGGTGCTGGCACATCAAAAATGTCATATAGCATTTTTATCGGTTCTTCCAATATTTCAGGTCTTTCATCACTGAATCTTTTTTTTTCACCTGATTATGATGCCTTTTATATTTGATTTTTTTCCCTTTCACCATGTAAATCAATTAGCCAATTCTTGTTGATATTATACTCTCTTCCCATGTTTCTTTGCCATCCTTATATGCTCTGAAGAACACTTTATTGCAGATCTTGAAAAGTCCCTCATCAGGATTGTATATAAATTCTGAGATGGTGTTTTGGACAGCATCTGGCATAAGAGATGTTGAAGAATTTTGTTTTCTTCAGAATTATATCCAACAACTCCTGTTGTTGTTTTTGTAGTTCTAACAACTGTTGATTCTGCTGTTGTTGCTGTTGTTGAATTCCAACTATGGAGGCCAAAGTTTTCTCCATATTTGCAAGAATGTTGTTTTTTTTTTTAAACCAATATGGTTGAAATTCTTGTAACTCCAGTTATACCCCATATGAGTTTCCAAAATTCTTGTTACAATGGTTATAAGTTGTAAAAGTTCCAAATCCTTGACATGACAGTTATAAATCGTCTGAGTTTCAAATCCCTTATTACCACTATTATATGGCTATATAACACACTCTTACTTTATATAATATACTTCGTATAAGGATTCTCTATGTGACACCTGTATAGTTAGTCTGAAGTCTGACTCCAAGAGGTCTTTATAGCAATGGACTAGTTCATATAGTCACCAGAGGTGTACTGTTTACTCCACAACTGTATGATAAATTAAGAGAGATTTATTTTTTAAAAAGTGAAAATCTTTGTTATTTAGTTATATTCCTTTGTAGGAGTTGTTCTCCTTGTCAGAGGCGGATAATGGAAGTGGACCCATCAAGTTTTGCTGGCAGCGAGGCAATGGTAACTACCTAGTTATCTGTGGGTAAGTATGTCATTTTTGAATATCGTATTTTCTACCCTCTGTATACAGAAGTGTCACCTGCAATAATATGTTGATGTTATTACATGAGATATTTTATGTTACAATATTTTAAATGAGGGATTATTATTGTATACCATACCATCCAGGTTTGCATGCCCGTCTTGGTTGTTATACTTAAAATGTTTCAGCTATTGTACCTCTGGCCTTCTTGGAGTGTCTGTCATGCTTGGCAAACTCTCTGAATTTTGATCTGAACCCTTTATTCAGCTCACAGTAGGTAGATTGTTCACATTGTAGATATTATTAACTTGCATGTTTCCACAGTAGGATTAAAACACATTATTGTTAATCCTCAGTGTATCTTTTGACTAATCTTGAAGAAAGGTGACGAGAAGATCTTGGAAAGTTGGTTCACTGTATCATGCCAGACGATTCTTCTTGCCAGAATCCTTGCATGTTTATAAATCTACCATTTGTCAGTGCATTGAATATTGCTGCCATATTTGGTCTGGTTCCTCTGCTATATATCTCAAGTTTGTGAACAAAATCAAAAGCAGGGTCTGTAATGTTATTGGTCTTAACCTGGCAGTTATCTTTCCATTCCTGTGATGAGGCCTCCTGGTGTCTTTTCTATAAATATCTTTATGGAAATTGTTCTAATGAGCATTCATTCCTGATTCCTTAACTACATGAATTTAAACATACTACTAGATTGGCAATTAGGTCTCACTGTTTTACTGTTGAAATAGCTAGAAATTTAAATGCAATGCTAATCACCATTTTCTGTCTTCCTGAATTCTGTACTTTTATAGTCCATTCTATTTACTAACGTCTTATTTTCTTTCACTTTCAGTAGCCCCTTGCATTTTAGGAGAATTATTTCTTGCTTGGGGTAAAAAGATTTTTAAAAATCTATTGAATGTATCAGATAAGTCAAGAATAGTTTGACAGATCTTGAAGAAACTTTGTTTAATTGACTCATGAAAACCATTTTTGAACTGATTAAAATTTGAGTTCAGTAGATAAAAAAATTAATCTGTGTTTCTATTAAATAAATAATATATTCTATAATAAGTTAATTGATACTTGTCTTTCTGTAGGGTCTTCTGTAGCCTAACAGTAAGACACACTCAGCTAAGTGGTTTTTCCTGGTCGAACGTTGAACTGAAATACCAGGTGGGGGTGGATAAGCCACCCATGCCCACTGAGCAGATTTAGTAAGAGGTAATAATATGAGAGGGTGGAGAGAAGGAATTCCCCAAAGTTATGATGTAAACCGGGAGGGGATTCACAAAAATGCTCCTACCTCACCATAACCCCCCCTCCCCGCCAATACTAGTTTGGGCGAATGTCCATAAATATGAATGCATGAAGCAATGAAGCAAAGTCAGTATAAGAGAGAAGAGAGGCAGAAGAGATGGAGATGAGACCAGAGGCAGGAGAGAAGCCCACATGATTATCTGCCAACAAAAGCCTCTGATTTCAGCCTTGTGCCAAACTTTACCAACAACAGCAAACCAGATTTTGCCAAGACAACAACGATAATATCACTTCCAATTTAGACGCCGGTTGGGCTGATAATGAATTGCATGTGAACTCTGATATAAAACAATTATTGTACGAAGGACTGATATAAAAACAGTATTTACTTTTGTTCAATTTATCCGAGTATTATTTTTTCCTGTACATTGTTGCCCTGCTTTGACCAGCCCAACATGAAGACACCTGCAATGATTTGATCTTAGCTGCTTTATGATCAAACTTAAATCACATCATGGGATAGGGTTAGCTTGGGATTGAAGCGGTCACTTCAGTGACCAGCTGCGGTGTTGTAAGTCATGGACAACTGGGAAGGGTGTTGCACAATTACAGGAGGACTGATATTACATAGCAGTTCAGTACTCTTTTCTTTGTTTCTAACAAATTTTTCCTATGTCTTAATACTTTGCTTAGTTTCTTTTGCTATTCCAATGCATCTTTGTGTCACACTTTCCATCATCTATTGCTACGCTACCCAAATTTCAAGAATATTCTTGAAAAATAAAGCACAATTTATTTTCTTTATTTTCAGTGCCGATAATATTGTGAGAATATTTGATCGTCATGGTCTTTTGAAAGATACCATTCTCTTGCCTGGGTGAGTGATTTTTACAAAATTCATTTTCATTGCCAGTACAATCAGGAAGGAATATATCTGTCTGCCTTGCCTTCTTCATGAGAGTAAAATAAACAAGTGTGCATGATATTAAATCCACAGAGTTTATGATGGTGAGTGGTGCTAAAAAGTTCTCAGCCCAACCAACTTCAAAAAATCTAACCAAATGACCAAACTTCAGAATTTTTCTTTTTTAATCCCATTTTGGCTGAGAACTTGCTGGTACCCTTTCATGGTATTAGCATTTCTCAATGATTGTCTGTTCCTTTTAAGTGTTGATGCATCATCTTCTCAAGATAGTAAAAGAACTTTCATCAACAAAAGACATTTCATTCAATCTCTTGACAGCACATTAAACATCTATCAGTCTCTATTTATCTAAACATCTATCAGTCTCTATTTATCTAAACATCTATCTCAGTCTCTATTTATCTAAACATCTATCTCTATTTATCTCTCTATCTCAATCTTTTCTAAAACATTATTTCAGTCTCTATTCTTAACTATCTATCTCAGTCTATTCCTAAACATCTGTCTATCTATCCAATCTATTCATTTATTTCCTCTATTCCTATCTGTTTATTAATCTCAGTCTTTTCCTATCTATCTTATCTATTTATCTTATTTTCTTATCTATCTATTTATCTCAGTTTTTTTTTTATCTATTTATCTATTTACCTCAGTCTATTTCTATCTATCTACCTGTCTTTTCCTATCTATCTCTCAGTCTTTTCCCATCTGTCCCAGTCTTTTTCTCTGTTTCTCAGTCTTTTCCCATCTATCTCAGTTTTTTTCTATCTCAGTCTTTATCTATCTATCTATCTATCTATCTATCTATCTATCTATCTATCTATCTATCTCAGTCTTTTCTTATTTATCTATCTCAGTCTTTTCCTATCTGTCTATCTATCTATCTAAGTCTTTTCTTATTTATCTATCTCAGTCTTTTCCTATCTATCTATCTATCTATCTATCTATCTATCTATCTATCTATCTATCTATCTAAGTCTTTTCTTATTTATCTATCTATCATCTTTTCTATCTATCTCAGTCTATCTTATTTATCTATCTATCTATCTATCTATCTATCTATCTATCTATCTATCTATCTATTCCTATTTATCTATCTCAGTCTTTTCCTATCTATCTATCTATCTATCTATCTATCTATCTAAGTCCATTCCTATCTATCTATCCCAGTATTTTCCTATCTATCTATCTTTGTGACACTGAGGTCTCTGGATGTTGATCAAACAAAAAAGAAAGAAGGAAGGAATAGAAGAGAGTCTACTAACTGGCTGATAATTGTTGAAATTGCAGTAAGGTGGATTGAAAAGTTGGAGGAAATTAAAAAATGAAATGCATTGAAAAATCATGTTTTGAGATGAATTCCAAAGAGAATCAAACCCAGACTTAACTAGATGAAATTCAGTAAGATTAAACAAATCCAAACTGCTCATCCTTCCCCCACTACTTGCTGATAAGATAGAGACCATTAAGGTATCCATGAAGATGTTAAATAAAATAAAAACATGTTTTGAATCAACCACCCAGAAGAAAAGATAATTTTGACAACATTCATCCAGAGAAAATTTTATATCCAATAATTAATTCAAAAATAAAAAAATTAATTACTATTTTGAAATGGTCATGAGCAGGTAGGCTGTGTGGTCAAATGTTTGTAAAACAAGAGAAAAGATAAACTATCATTTTAAGGAGAGTGGAAATAAATTTTTCTTTCTCCAATTCTTGAGTGGTTTGGTTGATTGAGGGGATCCTAGTAGGGGGGCAATCTGATAGATAAGAACTAATGACTGGAAACCCATTTTATCTTCCAGTGCACCATTTATCAATCCAGCCCCAGGAAGCCGAGCTGAGGTTGGCTGTTAAGAAAGTGGGAGAAGAAAAAGGAAGAAGAAAGAGAAGGGAGAAAGAAAGAGATTAGCACCCCCTATATAGAAGTGTAAAGAGAGTAGGAGTTAAGGGGTGGCTTAATTCCTCTGACCACTCTCAAAAAGGGAGCTGGACAACCCCAAATTTGTAAGACCACTTAAGTAAAGTATTTTTCTATATGGAAATTTGGAAGAGGTTGATACTTAGGGTAGAAGACAAATGAACCCAGACCTTAGTCAACCCGACCCTTGCAGGATGCAGGACTCCACATAAGCTGGCAATTTTGGACTCGGAAACAATACAGACAGAGAAAGAGATACCGGAATCTGCATCGTTCTCTGAGACCTCCTTATGCTGGACATGAAGACAGTAACTTAGAAATGTAAGTTACTAGTAAAACAAGCTGCAGACTTCAAAGGGGATCCCAGTGTCATTTGATTATAACAACAAGTGGGAAGGGTTAAAAGCGCTGTATACAAAAAAATCATGTATAAACGAAATCATTGTTACATTTTAACCTGAATCAATTCTTTATTCCAAAGGATTCTTGTTTTTTTTGTGTAGCTCAAAGGATCAAACTGTCTTCATTCCAAGTTTGCTTTATTAGTGATTTTCTCACTCTCTGAAATCAAAAATCTAACATGGCAGAGGAGTGAATGGTTGAGAACAGACAAATGCCAGCTAAGTCAAGTGGAACTGTCCTAGCAACATGATGCCAGTGAAAAAATGAACCACACGCTAATGAGTGATGAGTCACCTAATTGGTTACCACTATCTAGGGCCGATGTTAGGGGTACATATTTGATAAAGGAGTTGGGCATAATTCTTTTCCTATATATTCCTATATCTCAGTCTATTCATATCTATCAATCTATCCATCTCATCGTTCTCTGATCTATCTCTGTTCCTATCCCTATCTATCTATCTATCTCGGTCTATTCCTATCTATCTATCTATCTATCTCGGTCTATTCCTATCTATCTATCTATCTATCTCGGTCTATTCCTATCTATCTATCTATCTATCTAGGTCTATTCCTATCTATCTATCTATCTATCTATCTATCTATCTAGGTCTATTCCTATCTATCTATCTATCTCGGTCTATTCCTATCTATCTATCTATCTATCTCGGTCTATTCCTATCTATCTATCTATCTAGGTCTATTCCTATCTATCTATCTCGGTCTATTCCTATCTATCTATTTATCTATCTTATCTCGGTCTGTTCCTATCTATCTTATCTCGGTCTGTTCCTATCTATCTATCTATCTATCTATCTCAGTCTATTCCTATCTATCTATCTCTATTCCTTTCTATCTATCTATCTATCTATCTCAATCTATTCCTATCTATCTATCATGTTGGCAATGCATTAGAAATACAAGCTTTTATTAATTGAATAGCTGCAGATATTTCTAATGGACAACACTTGCTGGTTAATTCAATAAAAAAGCTATAGACTTGCAAGATGAGCATGTTTTCAAAGCAACTCCAATGCCTACAATATTGCAGCATCATTAATCTCTTGAGAGTGATGGTCAGCATGGTAGTCTCACAAAACATTCTGATTTTATTCCATTATTAATGTAGCTTTATGCCAACGATGACTTCAACAAATATTTATTACTAGACCCTTTCATATATACCACAAAGAATTAGAGCTAATAAGTAATTGTAATGGAAATATCAGACATTTCCTTATAAGGAAACACTTGGCATTCATTGATTTAAGCTGCCAGTGTTACTTGACTTATGCTTTTCTTCACTCTCTTGCCATCAGGCTGGGATCAAAGTGTAGTATCTGTTCTCCTCATCTCTAATGGTAATGATAATATTAGCCATTTCCTTATAAATAAATATTTGGTATTCATTGATCATGCTGCCAATGTTACTAGTGTTTTGATTTTCTTCACTCTCTTGTCATCAAGCTGGGATCAAAATGTAGTATCTGCCTTCAGGCAGACAAATGACATTGTATCTCTCGATTGTATTTCTGTCTTTGAATAGAACACAAAAAAATTCATTGTGGGATTCCAACCCTTTAGCAGCACCTCCCACATTGTACCAAAGTGGGAGGGTCAGGGGGATATCAACACCAGCACAACATTGCTTACGGGGACTGGGCATTTTTTGGGATTTGGTGTATGTGCACTCACTTGAGCTCCCCACTTTAAACTGGCCTTGTGATATATCCTGTAACTAAACTGAGGACAAGTAAATACCAAGTGTAATATCTGTTCTCTAAACTGAAGATTACATTGAATCAGGAAACAGACAGCTGCTGTTGACCTCAGTGTCTACTTTTATTTTTACATGTGCCCTCTCTCTCTCTCTCTCTGAGATGGAGCACTTTACTCATAATTATAGCATCTCTTTAAAACATATATATATATATATTATGAAATGGACAAAGTCCGGCAATTATTTTTATATAATATATTAAATAAAAAGAATCTATAAACATAAAAATGTCTTAAAATATATATATATACTGCAATTTTACTGTATTGATAGCAATCTCTAATTTTATATATATATATATATATATAAAATTAGAGATTGCTATCAATACAGTAAAATTGCAGTATTTTTTGGGACAGTGTAGTTGCAGAACATGTCAATGTTTGATGTGATATGGATGAAATGAAATATCCTGTCAACCACTTGCAAGTTAAGTAAAAGTCTGGCAAAACATAATAGGGGAGAAAAATATTGGAATATATTGTCTTTGAGTAAAAGCTATAAAAAGATTTCTTAAGTAGAAGTCGTATCTCTTAAAACTTAGAAAAGTACCATATTTGACATAGGATGCATGATTATTACTGATATATATTTAAGTGTATATAAGTAATCTCATCAGCTAATGAGAAATAATATTTTTCTTTATCTCTAACCACAGATATAGAATAAGACACTCTTAGAGGCATAATAAAATAGATGGGGAAATATTTATTTATTTTTTTTTTTTTTAGAACCTTCTTGAACTTATGACCATACTGTTAATTTTACACTTTTTGACCCTTTATAATAATTATCTCCCCACTTTATTGAGAAAAACTAGCCTCCCAATTATTAAGATTTCCCCCTTTTATTAGATTCCTAAGAGCACAACTATTATGTAACATGACCAGATAACTTTTATTTCTTTTGCACAACTGCTTCTCAAACTCCAAAATCTTGATTGTCTTTATGGCTCGATGAGCCTCTATCTGTTACCATATATATATGTGTGTGTGTGTGTATATATATATATATATATATATATATATATATATATATATATATAGCCTTTACCTCAGTGGCATGGGTGACCACTTGGGAATACTAGGTGCTGGAGGCTTGGATGTGTGGGTGGAATTTGAAATTGGAGAGCCAAACTTCAATTCCAGTCAGGTTCGGGAAAGGTACAAATCCACCTCTTCAGCCCCCAGCTATGAGTTAAATAGTAGGACTTGTATTAATAAATCATTATTATCTCCAAAAAATTCTCACAATATAAAAATATTTTCTGACTTTAAATGACCTACAAAGGGTTGATAGACCATAAAAAACAGATCAATCAATCAACCAGTTTCACCTATTTCTAGCAGGCAAAGAAATGCAGAACTAAAACCAATGTGAACAAAAAAAAAATGCCCAATACATAATCATGATGCCCTCTATGGAGTTCATTTTACCCTTTTGTCTCTGTAAATTAATGACATTGTTCAAAGTTACTTTTTCTGTCAAATCTTTATCATTGACTATTTGCTTTGATCCATTTCATTAGCAAATGAAATACTATGAGAATTAAAATATCTATCTTTTACTTTAATAGTATCTCAATAATCATATCTTACATATCACCAAATTCTGTGCTTTACGTTAAGTATGTAGAGGTGATTATTGTTAAAAGAGAACCTGAGATATTAACTTTCACCTGAAGCTCTCAAATGGTCAATCTTTACCTCCCTGTTAAAATTGGTATCTTCTATCTTAATTCCTGTTCTTTTATTGTTTTCTCTCTTTAATAGTGTTTTTCTTATTCTCTTACACTCAGTGACCCCCTTGCATTTTAGTGGCTTTATTGCCTTGCCTTGCCTGGGATGAGCTATTGTTAACAGACAATCTTTATATCACTGTTAAAAATGTTGCTAAATGTTCTGAGATGAGACATGTCTAAATTCTAGCATTTAAATAAATACTTTATTAGAATTGAAGAAAAAAGTCCTCATGCATCTTCTAACTTTTAGAACCTATCTGACATATTTATAAGTCTGCCATTTGTCCTTGTTTCAAATATTGCTGCTACATTTAGTCTGGTGCTCTTGCTATATATTTATAAATTTTTTATAAAATCCAAAAAAGAATTTGCAATATTACTGATCCTGACCTAGCATCTCGGCTTCAGTCACTTTCCCACTATTGTAATGTATCTCCCCTATCCCTTTTCTTTAAATACTTCCATGTTAATTCTTCTGATGAACTTTCTTCTATGGTATCAAAACTTAAGCACAGTACTAGATTGGTAACAAGGTCGCATCATTTTACAGTTGAAATGGCTCATAACCATACTGTCTTAGTAACTTTATTGCCTTGCTTGGGGTGAAATGATTACAAAACATTTCTTCCTTCAATTCCAATATTCCATGTTTAATTCTTAAGGGTTAATTGTTGAACTAGATAGATTCTGGCAAGATAAATTATCTTACATATTTATAAGTCTACCATTCATCCAGGCTTTAAATATTGCTGCCATGTATGGTCTGGTGCTCCTGCTATATATTTAGAGATTCTTGATAAAATCCAAAGAAGAATCTGCAATATTATTGGCCTTGACCATACATCTTGCCTTCAGTCACTTTCCCACCACTGTAACTTAGCTTCCCTATCTGTTTTCTCTAAATATTTTCATGCTAATTGTTCCGATGAACTTTGATATATAGTACCTAGATTTTATGAATTTAAACACACTACTAGATTGGCATCAAGCTCTCATCATTTTATAGTTGAAATGGCTATAGTTGTAACCGTAAGTTCTATGTTAATAGTTCCTTCTATTGCACTTCTTGCTTCCTAGTCAACTTTCATCTTCAAAAATTTAAATGCAACATCATTTGTTGTTTTCTGTCTTCTTAATTTCTGTTCTTTTATTGTTCTCTTTCCTTAATAGTGTTTTTTTTTTTTTGTTTTTTTCCTCATATTCTCTCACACTTCGTATCCCCTTGCGAGTTAGCTGCTTTATTGTCTTATTTGGGCTAAAATGATTAAAAAAAGAAAAGAAAAATTAATGTCTATATATGCAAGTATCAAGTAATTGGAAATACAGCAACTAGTTATACATCCCCTGATAACTACAGACTTGATTAATGGCATTTTTGGATGAAACAAACACAGTAAAACTCAATAGAATTCTTATTCAATCAAATTGTTTATTGAAACCGAAATGGAACAGTTTAGTCAGCGTTCTGAATACGATTCCCTATTTGCTGAAGTAGCAATTTGTAAGCATTTATATAATAGCTGGCTACTCTCATTTTCTGAGCACACCCATCTGTTAGAATGGCTATCCAATCCCTGTTGCAGACACCTACTCAGGCACATGTGTCCAACACCCACAGAGCCAACCTGTGGTGTATACTGCAACTATGCTGAGTGGATCTGAGTTACAGTTTCAGGGAGAGAGCACATAATCCGTCATGATGAGCAGTTTTAACAAGGCTACTATCGGTCACGATGACTTGTGACTTTGTGCTAGCACAACCATCAATAGATTTTGTACAGTTTTGTCTACCAAATTTCACTGACAAGGTCAACCCATGTTTTGGTTCTCAGGCACTTTCCAAAAGTGCTGCATGTTGGGATCGCTTCCTCAGACCAATAATATCAAGAAGGCACCTTCATGACAAATCAATCATGGTAAGTTTTGAACCTCGGACTCATGATTGGAAAGTGAACATTCTAACCACCTGGCCACATATCCATAGTGTTTATATAGTGTTCACTGTTTTGACATCTGGTAGTTGGAGGTGACTTGTGACTGGGAGTTGAGATATAATTTATTTTCCAGCATCCAATGTTTACAAAGTCTGTCAACAGAACAACAAGAAAAAGTCTCACTGGGAGGTCAGTAATAATATTATCTTTGGAAAGGTCAGATTTAGGTAGAAACTTACTGGAGAAGCTGATTAAAATACAAGTTGATCTTGACAATTTTTCCTACATAGAGTTGGCCTTCACCATCTTTGCCATTTTATATGCCACTTTGCTTGACTTTCACTTGGCCCAGTCAACAAAATGTTCAAATTTATTAAGCTAAAACTACTTCACAAATTAACCTTCTATGTACAGAGTGACCATAAAGTCTGGATACACTTTGATAATGAGGTCTAAATGAAAATTTATCAAACTATTTTGCAAAATATAAATATATTTCACTATAAAGCAGAATTGAATGATACAATGGAAAACCCTATAGTTATGTGTTCTGTCCCATCAAGAAATTTCTTCAGACTAATAATAGATTTTTTGTTAGTCATTCCAATATATATATATATATATATATAGAGAGAGAGAGAGATGTTTCATTGAATAATTTAGACATGTTTTGTCTACTTATTTTCAGTAGGATCCTTTCATATTCACAGATAAATTTTTGTTGTCATTATTGAAGGACGAGAGAAAATCACCGTGTTGATACATATTTCATTTATTTCCAAGTACTTTCAATATAGCACAATGTCATCATCAGAGTATTGTTTATTACATGATAAATATTGTAGTGTTAATTATTGAGAAAGACAAAAATTGTTGTGATCATCTAAAAATTAAATTTCTGATATGTGGAATGAGGAGCACTGAGTCAGAGTGTGACCATTAACACTGTTTAAGGTATGGTGTGGAGAGTTTTTACAAAATGAGTATTAAAAGTAATAAGAAAAAAAGAGACTATTAGTACAGATCATGTCATTTCAAATTATCTATTGTACACATTTTAAAACATTTGGGGAGTATTCATAATTAATTTTATTAAGGTTTACTTTTTTTTAAACTTCAACTTTTTAATATAAATAGCTTCAAGAATTTTTATGTCTAAATTATTCAACAAAACATGTCTCAATGAAAACATGCTGCCGAAATATACGCATATATAAATTAGGAGATCAGCCAATTCCACTACCATGGTTTCAATCTTTTGGTATCTTCAGGTGATTTCGGTCAATTGATTTCCTAATGCTTTAGTTTTTTTTAACCCAAGAACACTAATAATCAATTAAAGTTACCCCACTACTAACCATGGGTATATCATACCTGATTTTGAAAATACCCCCCCAAAATATTAAATATAAATCTTTATTTGAAATATTTTACATGCAGGCACTTCAAACTTTGTACTTTGAGTTAACATTAATAGGAACTGAAAAACATTATTTAGGTAAGAAAATCAGGTACTGAAATTTGTAATTAAAAATAGGAAAAATTGCGCTGGGTACTATATACCCATAGTTAGTGTTCTAGGGTTAAAATTTTTTTTTTATTTAATTAATGCTGTATTATTTAAAAATAAATAAATAAGTGCATAATGTGTGGTGTAGTAGGAGGGGAGGAGGAGGAGAAATGCAAGGGTATTGGAAATGTATCAGTGGGAGGTTAAATGAAATATACATAATTTCTTTTTATCCTGCTTCATATGAACTCAAAAGGAACAGGTCATAATTTCCAATCTCTCATAGAAAAGTTTTTTTTTGGTTTGGAAATGTTATTATATTATTATAGATAATTTGTTGACAAAAGTTGCAGATATTACTATGATTGTTATAAGATTACCTATTCTTAAATAATATAGCATTCATTAAATGAAAAAAAGATAATGCATCAGAAAATCAGTTGACTGAAATCGCCTGCAGATACTGAAAGTTTCAGACCAAGGTAGCAGAATCAATTGATCACCTAATTTTTTATACTTAAAAGCTCTACTTGTTAAATTTTTATTTTTTTTTATATGTGTATTGAGCACTTTTTAATACTACTGTTTCTTGGTCAAATTCAACTCTGACCATTAACTTACATATATGTATACTATTCCACCTGTAACCTATTGGGTCAACTGTGTTGTTTTTGCTGTTTACATTTAGTTTCATGAAGAATTTGTGAAAGTAGAGATATTTTAAAAATACATTTATTTGCAGTTATTGAAGTTGCTTTCAACATTAAAAAATTGTCTGTTTGAAGACAGTTGAACAATAAGAAATTGGAATGTCAAAATTTGGAGCATTGGGATTCAATACAATAATATAAAATATTGTTGTGGGGCTGTGTGTAATTCAGCCCTTTAGAATAATAAAACAGTTTTCATTGAAAGAATAAAATTCAGTAGAAAAGACAATGTTTCAGCAAATGGAAATTAATATAACGACAAGAATACAAGTAATTGGTTATAAATTTGAAAGTAATATCTTTTTGTTTGGGTTAATAAAATTCTGAAATAAAATATAAATTCTCTTTGTGTACATATGTGAGAAACAATGAAATGTTGTTATATGTGTGTTTGTGGGAAAAAGTCAGCACGTGTGTGCGTGGTTCATAGTAAAGAGGATACAAGAGATAGAATTTGTTCCTTACTGTGGACAGTGTTGCCACAGTCTGAAGTGGTCTCTTTAAAGTTTGTCAGCACTGTCGCTTTTAGCATGAGATCATGAAGTTCACAAGTGAGAGTGGCATGGCCCTTGATGACAGCTGTGTGTATCCTGTTTGTGGCTGTATTTTGTGTGTTTTATACACTTTTTTGTAAGAAAATTGGCTCCATCCCCCACTTCTTACACAATAATAAATTTAAATCTTTCATTTCCCAATTCTCTATATATGACCTGTTTATATCATTGTTTTCCCCACTCTCTATATATGACTTCTGTCAAACACACAAGGTACAAAGTTCACAGAGTTTTATATAGTAATAAGATTTGAACCAAAAAACGCATTTTTTCCTTTAAGGTAACTTTTTCAATTAACACCTTATCAGAAGAATCATTGACAACCTAAGTAGAATATTAACAAAATTCACAAAGTGACAAACAGCCTAGAAGGACAACAAGGAACTACAACTAAAAAACAATTTATTATTAAAATGTAAGAGAAGTAAAAAAAAATAGAGGGGAAGAATGGCAAAAATCAAAATACAAAGGAAAAATCAGGACTTCTACAATAATAAAACCTCTCCATAACTCTATGAACATATAAAAAAATCTAGACATTCAGTTAAAAATAAAAAAAAACATCTATCTATCTATCTATCTATCTATCTATCTCTCTCTCTCTCTCTCTCTCTCTATATATATATATATGTATGTATGTATGTATGTATGTATGTATGTATTTTATTCCTCACCCTTGCCTTAGGCCCTTTCCTGTTTTTCTTCTTCTTCTTCTCTTACACCTCTCTCTAGAGCTTTCATACATTTCCTTCGCACCCTTGTTTCTCACTCCCACATACACTTTCACTGAAATTTGTTTCTTAAACTCTGAATTATATTTTCACTTTTCTTTTTGAATTTGTAGGTCTGATGAATTGGATCGTGATCACAATTCCAATGTACTGAATTATAACCAGAGAATATTAGTGTTTGAGCCTTTTATATTATATTATATATATATATATAAAAAGTATTTTTGTGTGTAATAATTAAGGGCCAAAAGCAAAATTTGCAAAAATTTTGACAAGATGCACAGAAGTCAAGACCCCATTCACATCCACACACAAAAAGCTACCGCACTTGCAAACTACAAAGAGACCACCCTAAAAAATGGTGACACACTTCATAGTAATAACTAAATTCTAACTATTTTGTGTGTGTGTGTGTGTGTGTGTGTGTAACAATTCCCTTCTTTCCCAGGCTCTGAAATTACAGATTGAATCTACAGACTATCAAGGATTACTCAGACCTTCCAAAGTTTACACAAAAAAATATTGTGCTTTGGTAACTTTTGCAGTAAACAGGATTATAATGTTTTGCTGCATTACTTCCCAGTATGTATCTGTCTTATGTGTATGCGAACATACCTCAGACTGATTTCAGTAAACCTGCTGATGAACAGGATTTTGTCTTCAGAGTTTTGATTGCCAGAAGGTGTTTATCTGGCTGTCTGAGGTATGCATGCGCATGCATATCAGGAGGCAGCAGTACATCCAATATTAATTTATAAAAATCCAGTATTATAGTTTTCTAAAAATATCTGGTATTAATTTTATGTTTCTACAAAAAAAAAATCATCTGATATTAATCATAAAATTTAAAATAAAATAATTAAATTAAAAAAATAAAAATCTGATGTTAATTATAGGTTTCTACCAATAACCCATTAATACCCACTGTTCCCAAAAATGGGATTATAATTATGGGTTAATCTATGACTTGATTTTCTTTTCTTGATTCTTATGCATGATTTATTTTTGAAAATGAAGGCGGTTGACTGTCAACACTGACAAACTTCCAGTAATTCCTACAGCTGAGCTAGCCTAAAATGTATTCCTTTGGCTCTTGTCAGTTTGGTCTAAGAGGGCTGCCATGTGGTCTCTATATGTCCAGGACTGCACTGGAGAGGTCACTCCAGTTTCATCATCAAGGTCCTTGACCAAACGTGACACTATCATTATCTTGCAAGGCAAACAGATGCTCTTACTACTTTATTTTTTTTAAGAAAAAAAAACTTTTTTTTTCAGCTGCTGTGCAGGCCTTGATTGGGATTATGATGGTGATGTCCTGGCAGTAATTTCTGAAAAATCAAACTTCATTTATTTATGGAAATGTCACTTTGGTGAAGCAGAAGTCATAGAAAGTGGGATAAGGTTTGTTTTGAAAATTATATAAGACAAAAACTTTTGTATATTGATTTTTCTTTTAGAATGCACTCTTTGTTGTTATCGAAGCTATCTGTTCTTCCAGGATTACATAAGAGAGAACATTCGTCTCTGAATATTAAATCAGTCAGTTATGTACCATGCATGATACACACTTAGGTGATCATGTATTTTTTGATACATGACTGATGAGGCAGATTTTTTTCTCACAATAGGTTGCCATTTCTTTCTGTGGTAGACCATTTGCTAACCAAGGCTATAGAATCCAAGGAGGCACGGTGGAGTAATGGATAGTGGCCCGGATTGAGGAATCAGAGAGCCGAGTTCAAATTCCAGTCAAATTACATTCACTTACGTGCTAATACCCTTGGGAAAGATATGAATCCTCTTCTTCTTCCACCAGCTATAGGTAAAATAGCAGGACAGACTGGATTCTATAGCCTTGGTTGACAACTGGTCTACCACAGAAAGAAATGGCAACCTACTGTGGGAAAAAATCTGCCTCGTCAGTCATGTATCAAAAGATACATGATCGCCTAAGCATGTATGATGCATGGTATATAACTGAATATTAAATACAAGATAGAAAATCAAGTAAAATCAATTATATCATTTTCTGTTAGAAGGAAAAATCAGGTCATAATCCAAAATAAATGTTTTTAAATTTAAATAAAATTTTTTGCATAAGTTTGCTTTTAAGATCATTCAAATAAAGTTTGTAACAAATGTCTTCAATTCTTTGTTAATCTTTTTCAGGGACCCAATGACATTTTTGGCTTGGTCCAAAAAGGATCATTTGTTGGCCATTGGGACCTTAAAAGGCAACCTACTGATTTATAACTATCAAACATCAAGGTAAGATGATTTGAGAAAAAAAATTCTGAGAAATTGAGAAAGTTCTAGAAATTCCAGGAAAGGGATAGAAATATATTTTTCAATGTGGCATGATCACATGTAAACATACAACACAAACCTCAGCCAAGCTTTCCACTGACTAGCCAGTGATTGTCCCATGTTGCATTTACTCTTTTCTTTTTCCACTCATTATTAATGATTCTGTTCCTAATTCTTTCACATCCTGTAACCTCTTATCTCAGTGGCTTTACTGCCTTGCATAGAGTGATACTGATTAAAAAAAAAAAAAATTAAATCTTTGATTTTGTTGGTGTTCAGCGAAAGCTGGGAAAAGGTACGATGCATGTTCACAAGGTAACATGATGAAAGACATGCCACATTGAGAAATAAGAACACGAACCCTGTTTTCCATATTATATGTAGATATTTTATACAGGGATCATCCAGGTAAGTGATACTTGTGACAACTGCTATGTCACCTTTTCTCCTGACCAACTTCTTACCTATCTACTCATCCAGACACAATGGCTGGCAATATGAAAGAGAGGCTTCAGAACCACTTGACAAAAATGTCTGTCTCCTATCAAGAGCAAACCAGAACTCTCCTTGATCCCAAGCATGATAATTAATATAGACCAACATATATCCTATTTCTGGTTTTTGTTGCCATTTGATCACCAAAAATCCCTCATCCATCCATTTACTTCTGTGTTACCCTTTGGTCAAAGTGGATGCTGCTTAAAAGTCTGAACCCCAAAAGGAACTATGTGCTGGTCCATCAAATAGAAGCACTTGAGATCAAGATAAAACCATATCTTCCCCTTCTATGTGGGCATCCATAGTACACACACAAACATATTCTGTAACCTGAAAAGAAAAACTGGCATGACCATTTATATGTAGTCAATGAAGAAATTAAATATAAATCAGCAAAGTGAACTGGTAGAAAGAAAAGAAATTTGAATCAGCAAAATGAATTGGTAAGAAGAAAGGAAATGTAAATCAGCAAAATGAATTGATGAGAAGTAAATCAGCAAAATGAATTGATGAGAAGTAAATCAGCACAATGCATTGGTTGAAAGAAAAAAAAAGTAAATCAGCAAATTAAACCAAAGATGGGAAATGTAAATCAACATCTTGGATAGAAGGAAGGCAATGTAAATCAGCAAATTGGAAGGAAGAGAATATATGTAAATTAATAAATATAATTAGGAGAAGGAATGAAATGTTAATTTAGCTTAAAGAAAAGAAATGTAAATCAGCAAATTGTATAGAAGAAAGGAATGTTAATTAATTGATTGAATTATGCCAAAAAAATTAAATGTAAATCAGCAAATTAGAAATTACTTTAACTTCTACAGTGTGATTCGTCATATAAACTTTCCATTCAGTTTTCCTTCTCTTAGATGGATTGACCTCCAATTCTAATAAGTTCCATCTACCTGATTTGAACATTACTTCTCCCATGGCATATCTATATCATGCATTTTGATTATATCCATTAAAAAAATGACAGTTCCTTATTGCTTAACAAAAATGTCCAAACATGGATCTCTGGAATGTATTCTAAATATAACCATTAAAAACTTATGGTTCTGTATCATTTAAAAAAAAGGAAGCCAAATATCTGAATACTTTTTGTCATAGCCTCCAAAACATTTTAAGTATATACATTAAAAAAAAACAAAAAAACAATGTTTCAGTGTCCATAGAAAATAAATAAAAATTAATTATAGTGTCAAAAATAATTAAAATAATTATCAACCCTGCTTTTCTCCTCTACACACACAAACATGTGACATTCTCAGTATCAGACAAGCTGTCAACACAGACAGGTCGTCAACACATGCATCAACGAAAATTTCGGCTCCTTTTCCTTTTTCAGGTCATAATAGTAACATTTATGACTTCAAACTCAACAAAAATTCACGGTAAGAAAACCTCAGATATGTCTTGTATTTTTCCAACTAAATTATCTGGACACTTATTATACACATCTATAAAAAACATACAAGAAAGACTGTATACACTTTACTTATTCTTTATCTTATCATTTTGTTGGATTCCAATCCATATTTGATCTACATTTGACCCCAAATTGACAATTTTACTCAATATTACTGTCTCTCATGTCTCCAACACCACAACAACCAGATAATAAATAATACTTGTTTTGTTGCTTCCACATCTTTCTGTTTCTAATTTTTACAAGTATTTTTGTATATACAAATGTTAGGTTGTTTATGATTATTTACTCAAGAATTATAACTCCCCTACAATGCAAGCATTTATTTTATATAATGACTTACATTTCAGGAAGATACCAATTCTTGGGAAACACTCAAAAAAGATAACAAGTGGTGCATGGAATTCAGAAAATCTACTGGCATTGGTTAGCGAAGATCGGTACCTGAGTATTAGCAATATTGAAGGTGATACCATCCGGCAATCTCAGCTGGCTGGGGAGCCAAGTGGTGTTCAGTTCTCTGAAATGAAGACTGATGAAAGATCATCAACAACTGAAGATACAGTAAGACATATTTCGTGGTATTGTTAGAAAGGATATTGGTTGAACCCAGCATTCCTTATTCATGTTACTTGCAGTTGGACCAATCAGCAAAATTTTTATTAAGTAGAAACTTTTGCTAAACTGTGTGTGTAATGTAGAATTTATTAGAAAGTGGAAAGTAGAAATTGGAGTTCAAATTCAAGCCAAATTCACTATATTCATTTTCACTGTGGGAAAGGTATGAATCCATCTTTTCTCCCCCTAGCCATGGGTTAAATAACAAGTCAGACTGGCTTCTGTAATGTTGTTTAGAAACATCTCTGAGTTCAAAACCAGTTGTGCATCAGGTTGCTTCCCCCACTCTATAAAAATCCAGTATTAATTATTATAAAAATCAAACTCCAGTATTAATTATAAAAATAAAAAGTTATACTGATGAACGAAGCTAAGTCAGCACGTAAAAACTAAACTAGTTGATTTAGAAAACCAGAACTTACCTAGAAGCATAATATTGTCACTCTCGGAAAAAACGGGTTGGGAAAAACACATACTCCTGTATAGAACAGACCGATAAAACTTGATTTGCTTTCTTTCAACATACCCAAAGCTTTTACTGGTTTTTAGAATCGACCAACCATCCCATTTGGTACCCTGACCAAAGGATCCCGCCGGGTAGCGACAACTGCCTATCGACCAGGTCACGTGTTGTGACAGTGACTAAGAGTCAAACCCAAAGTGCTGATAGGAGAAGTATCCCCCCCCCCAAAAGTAATTAATTTTCCTAGCCTGACAACAAAGGGATCCTTGTAGGAATTGGGGAATTACTGAAAACCCCAGGCTGCATCTAATCCAGCACTGGTTTTTGGTTGAAGTCCATATAAGTGAGGGCTCTTGGGCAGTTTGCCAGTTTTTTCAGTCCACTAGCAGGAAGCAGAGAGTTGCCTTGCAGAAGCTGGCTGAAAGATTCCATGATTCTGGTCTCTGACCTTGACTTTCTACAAAACAGCAAATTATACTGATGAATGAAGCTAAGCCAGCTCGTAAAAATTAAACTAGTTGACTTAGAAGACTAGAACTTACCTAGAAGCATAATATTGTCACTCTCAGAAAAAAATGGGTTGGGAAAACATATTCCTGTATAGAACAGACCGCTAAAAGTTGATTTGCATTCTTTCAACATACCCAAACCTTTTTCTGTTTTTTATTTATTTCTTTTTGTGCTTGTGCGACACCACCTCCAGTTTAAACTCATCTTGCACTACCACCTGATGCCTGATTGATCTCATCTACTTAAGATCAAATCACAACATGGGTAGGTTAGACTTGAGATTGAAGTAGTTACTTTGGTAACCAGTCATTGGAAGTGAGTTGAGAATGACAGAGCTGGTGTCGAACCGGTTGCATCTGGTGTGAAGTCATTAGAATCAACCGACCATCCCATTTGGTAACCTGACCAAAGGATCCCACCAGGTAGTGACAACCACCTATTGACCGGGTCATGTGTTGTGACAGCGACTAAGAGTCAACCCCAAAGCACCGGTAGGAGAAGTATCACAGCTTCATGCTGCAACTAGGAGTTGACCCCAGGCCAACAATACTGTGTCACACTATGTCAAATTTTATATTATCTGTTAAAACACTCCTCAAATAGTTAAATTTCTGTTGTTTTTTTTTTTAGCATCTCCAAGGTTTGTGAAATTTTTGCCCAGAAAACCTGCTCAAATTGACAGAATTACATTGCCACTCATAAAGCATTAAAATTTCAATAATGTACTTAAAATAAACTGTCAATTCACTATTTTTTTTTTACAATGTGTTTATTCTATACAAGGCCAAAGAGCCACTTGAGGTAGAGGGTTAGAGAGTAAGAGGCACAGTTTATCAAGATAAATGAGGAAAATAACAGTTGACTATAGACTTGAACAGGTTAAGATTGAGTGATCAAGAAAGCATGCTCTTGGGAATCAGTTCCACAAAGCCGGTAAAGGGTTACAGAGTAAGAGGTACAGTATATGCGGATATGTGGGGAAGATAACGGTTAAGCCTAGACTTGAATGGGTTAGGATTGTAGTGATCGGGAGAGCATGCTCTTGGGAGTTGGTTCCACAAAGCAGCAGTTCATGGAATGAAGCTGCTCAAGTGTGGTTTACTACAATGTGCATAGCATGGTAGGTCTTAGCTGTGAACGTTGGAACTGGTTAAACTAAGAAATGTAGTTCATCTGAGCACTTTCCATAAAAATAGTGATAGAGCAGTGAGAGACTTGAAATGTTTCATCTGTGAGAAAGGGAATATGGTATGGTGAAACTTATTGGACATGTTATTTACACTATTTTTATTTGGACTAATGTCCTCATTGCTTTGCTATCACAATTTTTCAACTATTATGCTCTCCGTCCTTCAAATGTCTGTTGATCTTGGTTACTTCCAGAAAATTTCAAACTGAACACTTTATTTATCTGTAAGAGTAGATTGTTCTCATTCCAGTGTCTAAGGATATCTTGTTTTTATTTAGTACTGTTCAGTTATTTCTTGCCCCATTTCCATTGAGTCTAAGTCTGTACAACCTGACCCAGGGATTGAACTCATAATTACTGTAGACAAATTATATTAAATAAAAGGTTCAGTTTTAAATTTCCTGAAAGTCACTTGGATTGACAGACACTTGAAGAAGGTTGGAGAGCACAGTGGCTGAAACATTTTCATAATAACAAGAAAGATAAGGACATATTATATTGCTTATTGTTTGCTATAATCTGTGGAGTTCATCATCCATGAGAAACCTCTATTAACTTTATTTACTTGTAACTGTTATTTTTTTTTTATAGAGAGAAAATTATGGTAAGTTTTAGAGTAGGTGTTCTATTAACCAGTAATTTTAAGGCTAGTTTTCTATTTATTGAATTTAGAGAGTGATTAAAAATTTGGGGCCTAAAAAGGGGTTAAAAAAAATTCTGATATTTGGTTCAATTTTGAGAAGTGGGTTGGGCTGAGAACTTTTCAATACTCGTTTATAGTGTCTGGATAAGCCATTGGATGCAGGATCAATTATCTGTTACTGCATATATATGTTAAATATTTAATCGAAAAAAATTATTGAATTATTTCCCAAATTATACCAATAGCAATATCCTCTCTTCTCTCCCAAGCTATGGGTTAATTTTGTAATGTTGTCTTTGTTCATAGCCAAGAATTAGTGAGGCCATAGTTAGAGAGAGTATCAAAGAAACAGAAGACTAGGTACAGAAAACAAAGAAAAGGTTTATTACTCATACATAGAACAGAAAAACTTGAGTAAATCAAATACTACTCAAATCCTACTCTAATGTGGCTACTTGCCATATTTGTAAGTAGGACCAGGAAGTATGCTGACTCCTACTCTACAACAATTAAATAGCAAAGCAGACTGGCCTTTCTAACATTTGTTTGCAACAACTTTAAATTCAAAATCAGATGAGCATGGGGCTGCTTGTTTAAACTGACACTCTTTTGAATATATTCTAGTTTAAATAATCAATGTAATATAGATCAATATAATAATCAATATCAGTATATTCTAGATTAAATAATCAATATATTCTGGTTTAAACTGACACCTTTTTTTTTCAATATATTGCCATCATTTTGCTTAAAGTTCATATTTTTTCAATTTCAGATGAAAGTGGAAATTTTCCAACACATTTACGTGAAATTTTCACTTTCCAAAATATAGTTTATAATTACAGTTTAATATATAGAAAAAAAATGAAAGTGCCAGTTCAAACTGATACTCGGAATATTAATGTCAATCTGACAAATTGGCAGAAAAATTAAAAAAAAGAATAGTCTACAATATTTTGGCCATTCTACTCTCCAGCCTTCCTCATACTATTATACAATGATTCTTTTGGACCAGTTTCCTTATCTTTGTTGTCTTTATCACAACATTTCATCCGTTCTATTCTCTGACCATCCTCATCTTGTTACTACTATACAATGAATCTTTTGGACACTTCCCTTATCTTTATTATAATATTTCAGCCATTCTATTCTCCTGCCATCCTCATCTTGCTACTATTATACAATGATTCTGATCGACTAGTTTCTTTGTCTTTATCATACCTGCTGTACTTTTTGGCCTTCATTCTATTAGAATTTCTGAGACAAGGTGGATGAATCAAACTGTAATGCTCATCTACTCTCTTTCCCAAGAAGTCATCGTAACTCATAGATATTAAAGAAAAGGCATGTTTGGCATGCCATGATCACCTGAAGGGATATGATATTTAAAAAAAAAAAAAAAAAGGTAAAATGTTTAACTTTTAAGTTCTGTAAATGTCTCTGTCTATGTTAACAAAATATTTTCCTTCTTGCAGGTAAGCATTATTGTGGCTCAGCGTCATTTGCTTCTTTACAATATCAACAACCCAGAGAATCCAATTGAACTCAGATTTAATAAAGCTTATGGCACAATCGTTGCTTACAACTGGTATGTTTTGCTACACTTTCTAATATATATTCACTTGCATGCAAAAAAAATGATTATTTTTACAATTCAAAATATCTTGGCTTTAACACATTGACTGTCAGAGCTTTAATTACCAAATCAAATTTCAGATGGCAACTTTATAATAGCCAACTTACAGCAATAAAAAAATTTTATGAGCTGTTTTATATTTACATTATTTATATTTGGACTATCATCCTCATCTTTCTTTTTGTTATCACAATGTTTCAGCCATGTGCCCTTTGGCTTTCCTCAGGTGTATATTGATCTACAGGTAATTCTGAACTGATCCCTTTATTTAATCTGGGGGGTTGACTGTTCTCATTTCACTGCCCATGTCTAGGGATATTGTCTAACTCTTATTTTTAATACTGCTTAGTTATTGTTTGCCTATTTCCATAAAGTCCAAAATCAGTCTATCAATATTTGTTCCTGATTTTTATTCATGTTCAATGGGCTGAAAAGGTTTAAGGTTCTATCCTGGGATGAGGCAAGTCAGAAACATTTCCTTTAAGGTAAATCTGGATTTGAAACATTTACTTCAAGATACATTTGGATTTGAAGCATTTGCTTCAAGGTAAATCTGGATATGAAACAACAAACATTTCAGTTAAATTAAAATTAATGATTTTATATAACAGTTTTTTGTTTTTCATAAGCTATTTAGAATTTTGTACTTGGGTTGCTTAATTTTTGAACAAGAATTAATAGTTACTTAAATATCTTAAGCTTGAGTCTAATAAATGAAATAGAAAAAAGATGTTTCAATGTAATTAAATTAGTAGAATGGGTATAGTTCTTGAACACAACATAAACTTTCTTACTGATGTGATGTGGCTTCCTTCTGTCTTTTCTATAAATATTTTCATGGCAACTTCTCTGACAAGCTTTTTTCCCTGGTGACCCAACTACATGAATTTAAGCATGCGACTAGATTGGCAACTAGGTCCCACCCTTTTACTATTGAAATAATTAAATGCAACGTCAATTGCCATCTTCTGTTTTCTTGAACACCATTCATCTTTTATCCTTTCCTCAATCCTCCCTATTCTCAGTCTTCTCTTTCACTTTCACTTCCTGTAACCCCCTGCGTACTAGTGGCTTTACCATCTTGCTTGGGGTGAAATGATTAAAAAAAATTTTTTTTAAATAATAATAATGTATTTACTAAAACTTTGCTTAATTTTACATTTTTCTTTTTTGTTTTGTTTTCTTTGCTTAGTTTTTTTATTTTAAGTCGCACTGGCATCACTAGTCGAGTTGCTTATAAATGAAAAGTCATATGTTCAAATGGTTATTGCTTTGTTTGCTTGAATGACAAAATTGAATTAAGAAATATTTTTAATTTTTAGAAATAATTACACTTTTTTTCTGCTCTCTATTTGTAAAAAAGATTTATTCTTTTAATTAAAGATGCAGTTATTGAATTCTTACTACTAAAGATGTTAGCGGTATTTATTTTTATCTTGATTTTATTGCTTTCTTACACATAGAACTAGTAGAGGTAATAGTAATGTTGTTTGAATTTCTAAGAAATAACATTGTTTAGGTGTAAATAAGCAAGATAAAAGAAAGGTCAGTAAAAAAATTAATAATAATTCCAATGCTTCATCCAAGAAATTCACCCAACTTAACATCACTACTACTACTACTACTAGGTATAGAGGCAAGAGAAATCGGATGAAAGAAAGGCTAGTAAAAAAGTAATAGTAAAACAAAATATCTCATAGCTAAGAAGGTGGAGATCACACTGTGTGACTGAAAAAATATATCTTGAAACACATTGAGTTTAATGTTATAGAAGAGATAAAATAAATGGGAAGATATTTTCAAAAATGAAATTTATCCAGAAAAAATACCAGAATTAGCATAAAAAATAAAGTAGAATAAAATAACAGCAAAAAAATGATCAAAAATAAATAGAAATAAAAATAGGATAATAATAACAATGACAATAAATAATAAAAAAATAAATAAATAAAAATAAAATAAATTCCCAAACTGGTTGGCTGCCATGTTAGAAACTCCACCCTGTAAAAACCTACTTGCTATGGGAACTATGCTAACAGTTTTTTCTCTTGCACTTCTTGCTTGGAGAATTCTCTTCAGTATTCTTGCTTCCTAACAAACTTTGATCTTCAAAAATTTAAATGTAAATATCAATTGTTATTTACTGTCTTCTTGATTCCTCCTCTTTTATTGTTCACATTCCTTAATAATGTTTTTCTTTTTATTCTTTCATATTTAGTAACCCCCTTGTGCTTTTGTGACGTTATTACCTTGTTTGAGGTGAAATGATTTTTTAAAAAATTGTGGTTTACCTGTGGCTTGAAACTCTCCTGTGGTGTCTACAGAGTTGACAACCTTAGAATAAAAATTCAGACTGCAAAAACAAAGAGATATTTTGTTTTCTATTTAAAGGCATGGTGATGGTTACATTATAATTGGTTTTTCATCTGGCTACTTTGTTGGAATATCTACACACATGAAGGAAATTGGCCAAGTAAGTATCTAAGTATTGTTTTATAAATCACGTCTACATATATCAGTTTGTGTTGTAGCATTTTTATTTCTCATTTTCCTTATTTTTTATCTATGAAATAAATTATGTTGTTTCTAAATTTGATAAAAATTTTATTTTTTCTTGGGTTTGTTTTTTTTTTATGTTTAATGCTTCCCAAGACGTGATATTTGAAGAGAGATAAAAATGACATAGCACAAAAAACATTATACCTGGTCTGATTGAAAATTATCAGAATTGTTACTATGATAACAGAACTAAAGTACACAGAGTGAAACTACTTG
Organism: Acanthosepion pharaonis; assembly: GCA_903632075.3. NCBI lineage: Eukaryota > Metazoa > Mollusca > Cephalopoda > Sepiida > Sepiidae > Acanthosepion > Acanthosepion pharaonis. The sequence continues at coordinate 1,272,668 of CAHIKZ030000046.1, read as the reverse complement.
GCACAGATTCACCTTGAACTCTGTCATGCATGCACACTAAGTTATAACATTCTGATTAACTTCTGCCTTGGAAGGAAAGTGTGTAGAGTGTGGTCATCTCACTAGTTCAAAAGTTACATCAGTGAGCATGGCTTGTGAAGCAATTTTTGGTCAAGCACAGCATTCCCTATATTCCTCAGATCTCACCCCCTTGCAACTTTTTCCTTTTCACATCTGAGAATGCGTTTAGGCAGCTGCTCGCTGTCCCCAAAAAGGAGTTCCAGGAATACTCCATTAATGGAAATGACACTGCATAAAGTATGTGGTTTCAGCCATTATCAAATAGTGGCTTTCATAAGCCATTATCACAGTGGTTAGAATGTTCGCTTTCCGACCATGAGACCTATGTCTGAATTTCACCATGGTTTATTTGTTAGGAATGTTATTTCATGATGTCATCAACCTGGGGAGACAATCCCAGTGTACAGCACATTTGTAAAATGCCTGAAAACCGTACCATATGTTGACCCATGCCTTATGAGTGAAATTGGGTAAACAAAACTATTTGGGAGTTGTCAATGTTGATCACACTAAATAATGTACTCTCTCCCTAAAACTGTAACAACAGTCTGCTCAGCATAGTTGCAGTATGAATCACAAGGTAGCTCTGAATAATTGTGCCTGAGCAGACCTTTACAACAGTGATTGGCTAGCCACCCTAGTAGACAGGTATACTTTTGACATATTTTCCTTGTTGTCTTCAGCCATCTTTCAGGAATTAATTCTGTATAAAGAACTGCCCCAGGTTTCTTTTACCTTCTTCCAGGGAACTGAATTTTTTTCATCAAATGAAAGCCAGAATATGCAGTAATCTAAAAAGACACTCTCTGGTGAATATGACAGATGTGTGGGTACTTGCCGGCCAAACTGTAACAATTTTTACTTTGTTACCAAAGAAATATACAGTCAGCACTACTTAAGTACACTGGTCCACTTGTAAAAAATATAAAAAAACATTTTTTGAAGTAATGTTCTTTAGATTAGCATTCTTTGAATATTCTCGAAATAAAAAAAATATTTAGAATAGAAGATCCTATTCACAATAGTGACACAGTGTAAAATTGATCCCTATCTTCTTAATCTGTTAAGTTCTGATAATTCTTTATTTACAAATTTTATATTTGAAACTGTTCTTATGTCATTGATGCCCGCACTTTTATTTTTCTTAAGAATCTCAACAAAAAATTTTTTTTTCTTTTAAGTTTTTTGTGAGGTTGTTTCTGAAAAGTTCTTAATCTCTCTGTCACAATTCTTAAATTGCAATTGTCACTACTTAAATAGACTGATCCTCTTGTAAAAAAAAATAGGGGAAAAATTTTGATAAATAATTTTTGTAGTTCAGCTTTTCCTTGGATCTTCACTTTATCTGCAACACTTGTCAAAATAAAGAAGTATTCATTCATTTATCATTTTAGAAGGGTGTCATGTTCATAATATTGATACAGAGTAAAATTAATCCCTGACTTTTATTGGAAATTAGCTGTTTAAAAATGTCAAGTGTGAAACTGCTCTAATGGCATTGATATCTTCATATCAAAACATTTTTTTTTACACAAAGATGTCTCTTAAAGATCAAATATATATATATATATATATATATATATATATATTTTTTTTCTGTGTTTATAAAAATTTTTTTTTTAAGTTTTAAAAAATATTTTAAATAAAATTACTTTGGTGAAAATCTTTTTTGTCATTAAAAAACAGTTTTTTTTTTTTTTTCACCCAAAGCAAGACAGGCATGCTACTACCACGCAGGGGGTTACAGAGAGTAAAAGTGAGAGAAAAGACTGGGCATAAGAGGGAAAAAATAAAAGATGAATGGGGTTCAAGTCAACAGAAGATGGTGGTTGACATTTCATTTAAATTTTTGAAGATTGTAGTTATCAGGGAAGCAAGTAAGAGGAAGGGAGTTCTACTGTCGGGAAGTTCAAGAAAAGAAACTGTTGGAGTAGAAGTGGCAGTTGTATTTAGCTATTTCAACAGTAAAAGGATGGGACCTAGATGCCAATCTAGTAGCATGCTTAAATTCATGTAGTCTGGGCCCCAGTGAAAAAAAGCTCGTCAGAGCAGTTGCCATGAAAAAATATTTATAGAAAAGACAAAGGAAAGCCACATCATGTCTGTAAAAAAAGTGACTGAAGTCGAGATGCCAGGTTAGAATCAATTACATCAATTAGATCCTTCTTTGGATTTTGTCAAGCCCCTCGAGATGAACAGTTGGGGCACCAGGCCAGATATGGCAGCAGTATTCAATGGATGAATGATAGATTTATAGATGTGTAAGATGGACTCTGACGTGAAAAACCTTCTGGCACGAGAGAAAACCAACTTTCATTGCAGTAGATGCAGATTGAAAGAAGTACCAACTTTTTTAATAAAAGAATAAAAATTTATATAACAAAAGTATTAAAGAATATGCAAATGTATATACATGCCACTTGTAAATAAAGAACTAGGTTCAGATATTGCCGTAAAAGTCAGGGATTGATTTGATACTTTATTGATATTATGAACAGGACCCCCTTCTGAATTAATAAAAAAATCAGTATTTTTCAATTCTGATAAATGTCATGGCTTGAGGAAGGTCTAAAAAAATACTAATCTACAAAAATTATTCATTAATTTTTCTCTGTTTTTTACAAGTGAATCAGTTTATTTAAGTAATACCCCACAGCCATTCTAATCCTTAGCACAGTCTGCTGCAATTTCCTTCTCCAGAAACACCTCATTTCCAATCCCACCAAATACTTGGTATTATCATCTTTGGTATGAACTCTGGTATGGTTAATAGCGGTTCCTTCCACTTGCTCCATTATCTCATGCAGTTTTGTAAAGTAAAAATAGAAAACAGTTTATTATGCTTAGTGAATTGTCCATGGAAATATAATCAACAAGGACTTTTTTTTTGGAAGCCAGACATCAAAGTGACTAATATATAATCCAAAATGATTTTCAACACTTGATTTGGATATTTTGCCATGTTGACTCTGTAATGAAGATTTATTTTGAAAACCCCTGCTTTATACATGAAAGCTGACCCAGTCTAAGTAAAAATGGCAGGAATGAAATGCAATATTATAGACTCATAATTTTGAACCGAGTTGGACAGAAAAAAAAAAATAGAAAAACATTTCTTTCATGAATGACAGATTGATTTATTTTTATGAAACTCCTCCTTGAATACAATAAATTGAAAGTTATAATGAAAGCATTTTCTTTTTATTCATTATTCTTTTAGGAACTGTTTTCATCCTTTGATCATAAAGAAGGTCTCAGTGATATCGCCTTGTCCATGTCTCTAAATAAAGTAGCCACATCTGGTGGCAACAGGTAAGCATTTGGGAAACAATTAATAAACATCTTCCAGTAAACAACAATGCTACAGCTACACAACAGTTTTGCTTTATTTAATTTCCTTGATGTCAAGTAGAAGCATTATATTTATTGAGATTAGATTAGTCGGTTACAGTCACATCAATAGGGTACCCAGTGAGGATTGACTTCTCTTAAATTCTTAAAAAAAATTGTTTTGTATCTTCATATTTTTTAGACAAAACAATCTGGACAATTGTGTATATTTGTATTATTATTTTTTTTATTTTAATAAATTCACTTGAAGTAAGGTGATAATCCCACTAAGATGCAAGGGGGGTCTACTGGGAGTGAAATAGAGTGAGAAGACTTTAGAAGGAACCGGAAACCCAGTCCTAAACAGGGAACAAGGGATAAACCTATACTCCTGTTCAAAAAACCAGGGAGGAGTATGAACCAAACAATATTTATGTTTTCACGTAAACGTAAGACGTGTTTCTCCTTCACAATTATAAATTGAAATCTTTAATATTCAACAGTTGTTCTTTTGGCTTTTTTGTTCTTTATCATTTCTTTTTTTTTCCAAAAGTATTATGTTATAATGTCTTAAGTTGTTTCAAATTTGGATAATTCTGGAATTATAACTTAATTTATATTTATAAGTACTAATTGTTGTGAACATGCAGTAAAAAATGAAAAAAATGCCAAATCAAAAGATTAATAATAATAACTAATTAAAGAAATTCAAATAATTTAAAACTATTACTTCTACTACTATTAGATGTAAGTGACCAACAAAAATTAAACAATATTTAGTTGATTCAAACTTGATAAAATGGTAAATAATAAGGATTTCTTTATACTTGGTTCATATATTTTAATAATTTAGTAAATGTTTATAAATTTATGAATAAAAAATTGTTTTCATATTTATTTCTTTTTAAATTGGTAAATGATAAAAATTGCAGTATTTACATTAGTCGGACTATTGTCTTCATCTTTGTCGCCATATTTGTCACAACGTTTTGGCCGTTGTATGCTCCGGCCTTCTTCAGGTGGTTGGAATTTCGAAAAAAATTTCAGTTTGAAATTCCAACCACCTGATGAAGGCCGGAGCGTACAACGGCCGAAATGTTGTGACAAAGATGAGGACAATAGTCCGACTAATGTAAATACTGTACATAATACCTCATCTCAGAAATATAGACAGATAAAAATTGCATTAGTTTTAATTGTATTAGGTTTTAGAATGTTGTAAATATAAAATTATTCTTGTAAATAAATAATCTTATAAATAAATAGTGTTTAATATTTTTGTTGTAAATTCTCAAAAACAAAAAATATGTAAAAATTCACTTTCATCATAATGAAATTGAATTTTACATATTTTTTGTTCTTGTTTAGAATTTATTACAATTCTAATCATTGTTTTCTAAAACAATAAACATTGCCAAAGAGTGAAAATAGTTAAAATAAATGGAGTGTCATGGGAAAAGCAGTACTTTTGACACTTTTTTGTGGACACAAAGGTCCATGTTTGCTGACTATTTTTCTCTATTATTTCAAACTGAAACTAAGAAATACTATTTGAATTAATATCACAAGAGTCTGTCCTCCAGTTGCTTACTATATAAGAAAATATTAAAGCTGTTTTTATGTTTGTTTTTTTTAAATTTGTCTGTCCAATCAAACTTTCTTAGTGTTCGGATACATGAAATGAATGATTCAAGGGAAGTATTTGCCATCATCCAGCTGGAAGATGAACAATCTGTGGACAAAATGATGTGGACAGAAGATGGACAACTGTTGGCTATTTCCTCCAAACACGGTGGCTTACAAGTCTATTTGACAAAGTTACCTATGTTGGGTGTGGCTTACCAGACAAGTGTTGCCTACCTCACTTCATTACTTGAAGTCACTGTCCAAGATAATGTCAATAATGTGAGTCTGTTTTCTTTCCTTCTTAGATTGATTGTTAAATATTATTTGCAAAAAAGAGGATCGTATAACCATTTCTACCATTAAAGGTTTTGGTCAACTTTATCTCTTTGGAAGCATAATGGCAAGTTCCAAGTTCATTTAAAATTATTTGTGGAATTGTGCAATAGATACTACTATTAGAAATAATAATTTTTTCAAAATTTTCTTTTACAGATTATTAAAGATTAAGCACTCCGGAACACAAATATAAAAAAGCAATTTTTATAAAAGTTAATGGTGAGGGGTCTAGCTTGCTATGTAAATTCATCAACACCAATGAAAGCCAAAGCAAAACATGCTCATACTGCATGGTTTATTAAAATGTAAAAAAAACTTTTTTAAATATTTTTAAATTCATAATCTGTAGTTCTTTTTTCATATATTACTATCCATTAAGCCAGTAGTTTGCAAACTTTTTTTCTCTGGGCTGCATTTTCAGAATAAAAATTTGCTTGCACCTCACCAAATTTTTTGTGATAAAAATTACATTTAAAAATAAAATGCAGAGAGAGGGTTAAAAGGAGATAACTGTGGATTCGAAGTTAGAATATTATCATTGATAACTCTCTCCTCCAATTTGCAGACCCCGTTTACTATATTCTTAATATTTGAAATAATGCAAAAATATCACAATGATAAAATCAGTCAATAACTGTTTATATTGGGACTCATGCATGCAGTTACAAGTGATCCATAATAATATTTAAAATTTTGAAATCATATTTATTTTTGGCATATGAATTTTTTCAAACTGTTTCTAAACATTGATTGTCTTTCAATCATTCTGCCTCACCTGCTATCCTCTTTCACTACATCTATGAGGTTGTGCTGTACTGTTTGGGAACCACTGTATTAAGCATTCCAGGTTATGAATTTAAAAAAATAAATTTAATTATAAGAAATCATGTATGGGCACATTTATTTTGGTTTCTATTAAGAGTGGGGTATCAATTTACATAGCAAACTGCCCTCTACCCAATTAATTTTTATAAAAATTTTAATAAGATTTTCTTTGTATTCATGATCTGGTGTGTTTAATATTTAGTAATAATAAAAATAAAAATTGAAAATGATTATTTCTGGTTGCAATGCCTATTGTACAACACCACTAAATTATCTGAGAGTAATTTTAATTTAGATATGTTTTGTTATTCATGAGATAACTGAATAGAAACACTCCTGATCAAATTACATTGTTCATTCATTCAAAATTACTAGTGCTTATTTTATTAGCTTTTTTTGGTATGAATCACAAATTCTGGTATATTTAATAACAATCACTATGATATGAAATTGACTTTTAATGATGAGTATTTATTAGGTTGGCCAGAAAGTCCTGACTCACTTAGGAAGTGGAAAGAAAACAACAAAATTTCCTGGAGCAACACCAACATTTATTCTTCAAATTAAAGTTTGTCATTCTTGAAGATCTTCTGTCAGCGATCAGCTAGCATTTGAATCTGTCCCAGATACCCGTCCGTTGGCTTTGAATCAAAAAGCTGTAAACAAGCTGCCGTCATTTCATCAAAAGTGTTAAAATGCTGGTCACAGAGGAAGTATGCCGCTAAGTGGAATAGGCCATAGTCACTCGTAGCAGCATCGGGACTGAATGGTGGATGTGGAAGAATCTCAATACCTTCCATCTGTTTGAACTTCTTAGCCAACTTGGCAGTGTGTAGCCTCACATTGTGTTACTGAAACAAAGCCCAACCTCGACTGACTGAAGCAGGATACTTAATTCTTTAGTTTTGTCATACTAGCTACTGGCAATATAGTTTAGCATTGATGGTGTGACCATGTGGAACAAGCTTGAAATGCAGTACTCCTTGGAAATTCCACCAAACAGAGATCAAGATTTGTTGTTTTCTTTCTGCTTCCAAAGTGAGTCAGGTCTTTTTGGTCAACCTAATATTAGAAGGGGTGAATTGATATAAACTTGATTTTTATATATATATATATATATATATATATATATATATATATATACACACACTAGGGTGAGTAAAAAATTATTTGCACTTTTGCCATAACATATCTTTAGGTCTGTTATACTGCATTTTGCTCAAGCGTGCTTATAGTTGGTACTATTGTGGTCATGTTCGTGGTTTGTTAATTTGTTTATTTACTTAATTTATTTAGTTATTTATTGGTTTGGTTTAATTTAATTTACTTATTTTTATTTATTTATTTTATTATTTTTGTTTATTCTTGTTCATTTCTAGACAGAAGTGATCCATTTTTATTGGTTAGAAGGAAATCCCAGCATGCATCTGTACAATCTGTTTATAAATTTGGGGAGTGGGATGTTTTTAGCAGTTATTCTACTACAACTGAAACCAACAAATCATCAGTTCAGGATTTCTGATCTGCTCTCCTGTTTGTCTAAAAAGAGTTTTGAGTTGGCGCCCTGTAGTCTGGAAATCTTTGGTTTTGACATTTTTAACTTTAATGTAGCAATTAAATAAAATTAAATGGTCAATAGCAGCTCCTATTATGAAAATTCATTGTTCTGTATTTTACATTTTAAGTATCTTATAATCAAATTCTTTTTATTCCATTGTTCCATAAATAATTGTTTGCTTGTAATAAAACAGAAAAAAATAACCATGACACAGCCTCAGTCGAATGAGTTTGGAATCACTGTAGTGCTAACATGTCAACTTGATGTTTGTTATAATATTTACTATTACTTGTTTTAAACTGAAAGTTTCATGGTTTTACTATTTGAATTTTCTGATAAATTGTTATATAGTGTGTACAAAAAGTTTTTCTTCCTCTGTATGAGTTCGAATCGTCGTCACCAAGTTGTTATGTAGTGGTTTCACAGTGGAGGCTTGTATTTGTACTAAGTCGGTCCTAAAATAGGTTCGATGTACAAAACGCTAGGAACTTGATATAATAGGTAATGACGCAGTAATCCAGTTGTGGTGGCTGATACGTTAATATCCAACTAACAGTCATCCAACACTGATTGACTGACTAACTCTCTGCCGACTGCTACTACTCCTACTTATTATAGGTGGGAGAGTCTATTAACAATAGAATAGGTGTGTTCCACTATAACATGAATCTTAATTCTTCAGTTAATGATTGAATAAGCTCATAGTGAGCTCTTTGACAATAAAATATCCGTAGAAATTTCCCTATTGCATTGTTACATAACTGAGTTTAATAACTCTAACAGAATATTGCAATAACAATCATAAATATGAATGATGGTTGTTATTTTAAGAAGTAAGGGAGTACAAATGAAAAGATTTGAAACTGACAACTTTTTCCATATCACTGAAACAGACATTAAACACTTGTATCTTCCCTTCTTTCTTTCATTTTCTGACTAAAACCAAGTTGCACCTTTGATGTTTTTCATCTTCTCACATGATCAAAATAGAATAGTCTATTATATATAAGTTATTGGCAGAGCATAACAGATGTGCGAACTAATGAAGGGAGAGGCAAACACAATTCTTATATGCTTATCATAATATTCATATTGGTGACACATGTCTTTAAGTATTTGTTTCTCAGCCTATAGTACATTTTATTATGTAAGACAATGTTTTCACAAAAAAGTGGTATCGAGCAAATGATGTTAGTAAAATTTTCACCAGATACTTCTATGCAAAAAATATGACATGTTAATTTCAGCTTATCTGTTTTTAAAATAATCTGTGCTGAGGTGCAGTACTTTATTAGGGCCTTAAAAACAAACATTTTAAAAAGTAATTTTCTGAGGTAATGGATTTGATTTATCAATCCAACAGATTTTTATCACTTTAAACATCATTTTTAGTGGATACTCATATTTGAGTATGTTCCATTTATTTATTAAACAGAGGGTCATAGGTCGATGTCCCGTTGGAGAGTGCATATTTTTCTTTAATAAGATTTCTAAAATATTCAGGCTGGTAGATGAAAATAAATAAATATACTGTTTCATAAATAAATGGAGAGTCTACGCATATATGAGTATCCACTAAAAATAATGTTTAAAGTGATAAAAAACATTTCAAAATGTATGTATAAATATATGCAAAAATATACAATACAAAAGGAGAGGAAGAACAAGAATATGAATAAAAAAATTATTGCTCACCATAAAGTGGTGGATTGAAAAATATAACAACAAAATAGAAAAAAAATGTCTATTTTGGTTGCAGTAAATTCTGTACATATTTTAAACTATCAAAACAAATCTCTCTTTTAAATTTTCTATTTTATTTTCCATGAAGTATTTTTTAATATAGCTCAGATAAAATTAATTTATATAATAAAGGGTAATAACTCCAGGAAATGATATTGAGTAACTTTGTTTCATATGATTTTTACCTTGTAGGAACCACCAATAAGTGTTCCTATCAGCATTGAACCATCATTCATTGGGTTAGGACCATCGCATTTGGCTGTTGGTATGAACAACAGAGCTTGGTTCTATACTCTGGAATTAAATGGTAAGTTGCATAATTTTAATATATTTCTTTTTTTTTTTCGGTTAACCTTTTATAAATTCATGAGGCAATACTTAAATATTTCCAAATTGAAAAAAAAAACACTTTTTAAAAATATTTTTGTAGAATTAATTTATTAGTACTTTTTAATTACATTTGTGTGTCCTAAAAATAACTTTTGGAAGTTATACATTGGAATTACATATAAATGTACATACATGTTCAGATTATGGTAATTTTCTAAGCATAGCTTAGATGTGGCAGAAGATTAAAAGTATGGGCACCCAGTGAGGATCAAACTCCTTACTCAGTCATAACTGATCTAGTGAGACAAGCTTGTTAATTGTTATACCACGTTGAAATACTTGTTAGTGATTTTCTAAACAAATCTTAGATGTGGCACAAAGGTGAGGAGCACCTAGTGAGGATCGAACTCCCTACTCAGTCGTAATTGGTGTAGTGAGACTAACTTGCTAACCATTACACTATATTTAAGTGCCCCCTAGTAATTTTTTAAGTGTAGCTTAGTTGTGGCATAGGGTAAAGAGTATGGGGCACCCAGTAAGGATCGAATTCCCTACTCAGTCATAATTGATCTAGCAAGACAAGCTTGCTAACTATTACACTGTGTTGAAGTGCCCTAAATGATTTTCTAAGCGTAGTTTAGATATAGCATCTAACTTGCTACTACTCAAACTCACTAGTTCGTCATAATTGATCTAGCAAGATCATGTATGATTGGAAAATAAAAGAAATTTTCCTGATCTTTTTGGAATGCACAGTCATGGCTCTATAGTCCAGAATAGACCAACAAGGAAAACAATTTACAACAGTTTAATTAATGTTAAGCCAGTGGTTCCCAACCTTTTATGGGTTGTCCTTTTCCTACACTAGCTGCTAACCAGAGCTAACCAGCCCAGTCTGCCCTATTATTTAACTATAATTGTAAAATTCTAATATAAATGATAATACTATTGCATATATGCAGTCTCAAGTTCTTAAGGAAACTTGTGAGAGCATACAAAGGTGGGATGAAACATAGTACCTCTAATAGGACGAAGTACATATTGATTTAATAAAGGTTATATATATATATATATATATTATTATTAAATAATACAGCTTAATTAATATTGTAAAATAGTCATTCAAAGAATAAATCAATAAAGTTAATGTAATTAATGGTAAAATTAATTATTAGACCAATAGTCCATGTCACCTCAATGAACAAAAACACTTACAATAATAGAAATTATGATTACTACATTATTACAATATTCAAAAATCTAGTGTCACATTACTGCATGTTCAAAAAAATTCTTAACTGTTAATAATAGCACACATTTTTTAATAAAACAGCTTTCGACAAGTATCACATTCATTTTTATCTTGGGATTTTACCCCAAATTATCTGAAATTGAGAAAAAAAAATAACATCTGTGCCTGAGGATGGTAAATGTTTTTACTGAAAGTACTTGCTAGCAATATGGAATGAACATCTAATCCATTATACAATTAATAAAAACAAGGATCGTACTGTTCAGCGAGTGGTCAGTGAGTTAATGCCTTCTTAATCTGTTAGCGAAGTTACTTCACCATTAATTACATTAACTTTATTGATTTATTCTTTGAATGACTATTTTACAATATATATATATATATATATATATATATATCTTGGCTGTCAACTCACACGAGTATGACTGCTACTTGGTACAAAAAATATCACCCACATGCACCAAAGGGATGGAATGCATGAAGGTGACTCTTGAGTCAAGTCAGGACAGGATTTTAAATATTCTCCTACACAAGACACAAACATGGGGATTGGAGGCATCAGGTATATGATCTTCATGCCTATACAAATGACTCACTAGACCAGCCTTGGAAAGACAGATTCTCTCACATGATTCACAGGTGTGACAATCCTTACTCTGTATTTGAGTGTTATTTTTTCTTCTCGTCTACTGATAAAAACTATAAAGTAAGCAATAGAATAAATAAATAAATAAAATGCAAAAGTGTAGTATTTGAAGAACCAAGAAATTACCAAGACGACCGTTATATGTGTGAAAAGTTGGATTGACATAGTTCAAATGCCAGCCAAGGCCATTATATTTGCTTTTGTACAAATATCCTTGGAAAAGGTATGAATTTTCTACCCCCGCCCAACTATATAGTTAAATAGCAGAGCAGACTGGGCTGTTTAGCTCTGGTTAGCAGCCAGTGTAGGAAAAGGACAACTTTGAATTCAAAACTGGTTGGGTGTGCAGTAACTTTACCCATGAAAACCTACAAAATCCACAGTAGCAATACCTATTATGGTTTGTCTATGGTACTATATTCTACAGGGGAGCCAACAGGGGCAACGATAGATTGAACTGAACTGTAGTAAGAACATTACTAATTAATGACATTAAAAAAGGCAAGTAGTTGATTTTCATGTGAACATTCCTTTCAAATAGGAATGTGTAAAAGACAATGTTCATAGCAAGGGATTCAACTTTTATGTTTTCTTTTGAGCAGAATAAATCTGATGTAAATACTCAAAATGTTTAAGTACTGAAAAAGCAATTATTCAAAATATGATTGCGATTGCAACAATAAAGAACGCAATCCTACAAATCACATTGATGTTCTTTGGGAGATTACTTTTACAAAATCTATGTCTCATGTACGTAGGTCAGTGTGTTAAGCAAAGTAATTTCAAGTTATTACATGTTATCCAAGACAAAAGTATCAAAATATCTCGACATATCAAAAGTCATGTGTTAAAGGTTATATCTCTTGTTGAGTTCTGTTTATTTGCAGACATTGTAGGCACAAAAAAAAACACAACAAAACATTTTACAGAAAGTCAAATGTTTTGTGCTTCTTTTAGTTTGGGTTTTTGATCACGTAAATTAGGTACACTGCCTAAGGTAACTTAGTGTGAGATAATAGTTAGCGAGGCTAGTTTGGTTGAACATTATTAGGGAGTAGTGAGTTTATCCCCGCTGGGTGCCTCATACAAAAATTTGACATTAAATAGCCCAACAAGGGTTGACATGTCCTAAAATCAACCACTTCTTATCTTGAACATCTATTGAAGCTCAAGCTTTCCTCAGACCTCAGGTGGAACTTGTCTATCCAATCTATTACTAAAGATGCTGGAAAAATGGTTGGTTCATTGTACTACTCTAGTAAATATCTGATTCCTCCTGCTATGCTCTATCTTTACAAATGCCATATCTGGGCTGGAGCTGCCCAATTCTCACTTGCCTGTCTTGATAGTTCAAATGCACCTACATTGCCTTGTGGGTGATGAATTATTTTCCACTCTTCAGTCCCTTTCCCGCAGATGAAATGTGAGCCTCTTGATGCTCTATTACTACTTTTATGGCATGTACTCTGATGGGTGACATTCCTTAGTCCTACCACTTCTGACCTTTACACCCACCATGTCACATACACAATAGTAAATCATGTCCACTCCTTTTGTATTCCTATAGTAAGAAGTAAGTTCCATTCAAACAGCTTCTTCCCATGAACTGCTGCTTTGTGGAACAGACTCCTGGTAGAATGTTTTCTCAATCACTACCTCTTCAAATCTATGGTTAACCATTATACTTCCTGCATAACCCCATGAACTTCACTTTTTTTGCCTTTTCTTACACTCATACAAAACCACACAGTAACCCTCTAGCTTGAATGGCTCTTGGGCCTAGTATTGGGTGAATATTAGTATAAAAGAAATTAAAACTCTGTTTGGTAATGGTTAGAGATACACATCTGGTTTATACTTAGTAGTGAGCTCCATCCTCACTGGGTGCCCAATAGAAAATTTTGACATTAAATATCCCAACAAGGTTTGACATATCATAAAATCAACCATCCAACAGTTGGAATTGGGCAAATGTTTGTAAGGCTAGTCTAGTTGACCATTATTAGTGAAGACAATCCTCATTGGGTGCCTCAGAATACAACAATGGTTGACATGTTGTAAAATCAACCAATCTGACTATTAAAGACTTGATATTTAACAGAAATATGTCTTCCCATTCAAACTCTATTGGTGTATGAATTTCAAATCTCACTGTTCTACTAGGGTTGAACTAGGGACCAAATAGTCTGGAGAAATCATGTGTAAAGCCTGATTACTACAAGATGCATTTGAAATTAGTACTAAATTGAACTATTACATTGTTTTGTTTAAAATATAAGTTGAACTCATTATATGGTTTAGTAGACATGGAAAGATGAAAGAACCGTGCAAGGTAAAATAGGTAAAAATAATCTTAAAATAACAAAGTATGTCTATATCAAGATTCAGATCTCATATGTTACTGAATTTTTTAGAAAGTACGAATTGCAAGTACTTCATTTTTATTCTGTTTAAATATACTGTACTCTGACCAAGAATAGCTTAACGAAATTTGGTTACAAGTACATTTTTTAATTTGATGTTTATTGACAAATTTTCCCTGGCTATTGACAGCACAGAAAATAAAATTATTTTCAGAAGTTGTTTGGACTGTTGTGTTCATTCTGATGATATTGCAATATTTTGGCTGATAAATTCTACAACCTTCTTCAAAGTTACAAAAATACCTTCTATAATTTTGAGAGTTGTTTGGGCTATTGATCACATTGTTTACACTGCTTTTACTGTTAGCACAACATTTTGGCTGATTCATTCTACAGCCTTCTTCAAATGTACAAGTCATAGGGAATCTTTCATACTATGTCACTACCTTACCAATTACTACAAAAGCTAACCTGCAGGTATCATTACAATTCAGTCATCTCCCTACATTCTTCCTTATCCTGTTTAACTTCTTTTTTTATGTTGCTTGTTTACACTAGAAATAGTAAATGTAAGTTTTATATTTCTTAATTGTTTTAGCCTTTCTATTGTTTCATCCATGCTGTTTATTTGACAGTTGTAAAAAGAATGTAAAATCACCTGAACATTGTGGTAAAAAGCAGAAAAAATATAATGAATTATAATGATCTAATAAGATAATGATGTCCAAATTTGTTCTATGAAGTTAACAATGAGAACACTTCATCAAAGGTGTTTAGACAGCATCATCTTATTGCTGAGCTGAAAACCTTTCCATGCCCATTTCTACAACTATATTCATTCTGAGAACTGTTGAATAAATTTTAGCTATATCACAGGTAGTATAAACAACTCATAACTTTAATACTCTTACAATGTTTGACTCTTGCCCCATGATCTCTGTGGCTAAAAATCAGAAATTTCCTCACACTTTTACTGAGGTAAAACTAGAAGATTGAAAAAAAAAAAAAAAAGTAGCAAAATTATTCTTAACATTGAAAAAATTCTGGTTTTAAAGATCAACTTGAATTTGTTTAAATTTTGTAGACCAAATCTAAATTAAAGTAGAACTTCCATTAAGGGGTCTACAATATTTGGTGAATTTTATCTCGGTCACATCTCGATAATTATAATGTTTATTCAAATGACATTATTATTATCACTGGTATTGTAAAAGGAATTATTGTAACAAAGTACTGGCAATGTTTGTTGGTACCAGCTGATCCATTATACCTAAATATGCTTCATACACATGCTTATCATTAACCAGCAGGAAACTATGGAAGAAATTGATCTAGCTGAAAGGAAATACCAATAATAGTAAAACACTAACTTGATAAATATAACATTGGGTCTGTTGACAATGTCCTACAAAGTAATCTAAGAAAAATAACGAGTGAAAGGATGGGGGAGGATGTTCACATTCTGGTTTCCTGTTTTCTGTTCACCTGTGCTGCTAGTTTGCTTTTTATATACAGTAATGCTTTATGCTAAATCTAAAGTGATTTTGTAATTGATTGGTTGCTTTATACATGACATGCAAATGAAGCAGCCAAAGAAGAATGATTGGTGAACGGATGTGGGTGTGTTTAAATGGGGTGAGTGTATTCAGTCATGTAATGTTTTATTACTTTATTCATGTCAGATATTTTCACAATTGTGATTTCTTCTTTTATGTTCAGCTGTACTGATTGCTTGCTTTTTGTATACAGTAATGTTTTCTGCTATAGCTAAAGAACTATTCTCATGTTTTGTAAATGCTTGCTTTTTATATACACTTCTGTTTTCTGCTATAGGTAAAGCACTTTTCTCATGTTTTGTAATGTACTGATAGTTTGCTTTTTATATACAGTAATGTTTTCTGCTATAGCTAAAGTGCTTTTGTAATATTTTGTGATGTAATCTCAACTTAAACAATCATCATCAATCCATGACTGGGGGTGATCATAGAGTCACTGTGCAGCTGAATACCTGACCAATTCCTTCTCTGGTTCAAAATCTGGAGAAGTATTGATTCATCCATAGTGCATCTTGGGCAAGTAGAGATGGAAAAGCCCATTCCTCTCCAGTTTAAACAACAGTTGATATGCTCCAATTTGAAGGCACACCTTGGTCATAATGGGGCTTTTGATTCCATTGGGAAACCTCCTCCTTGGCTGTTAACCTTAGTCCAGGAAACCTTCTACCTGGTGATGCTGTGTCATCACTTCACTGCCTGCATATATAGATATAGAGCCCAGTTCATTGACCCTTTGATAGGTTTTGTTTTTAAATCTGTTGGATATCTATCTCCACTATTCATCAGGAAAGCCTGGTGGGGGAGCTGGTCTAATTGCCAATGACCTGACTATGTGGTAGATAGTACAGGGTTACATGGTTCCAGTAGCACTTGACATTTGAACATTAAATGCAAAAATGCCATAAAACATTTTCCTGTATATACTCTGCTGAAATGGTGGGGTATATTTAATTTGTGAGTGTGTCTTTTATGCTGTCAAATATGATACTTATTTTTGAGTCATTGTTGTAGACGAAATGGACCTTATATTCCCCAAAAAAGAAATATCCCTAAAAGTCCTGCAAGTATATTCTTCCTCAATATACTGTGTCCCTTCAGGATGTTGCCAATCATGGCTCTCCTAAATTCCCTGTCCTTTGTAGCTCTTAATAAATATTGTCTTTTTGCTATCTCTCCTAAACCCTGTTCTGCCATCCATTTACTCAAGCTCACTAGGTAAGTTATGCATTGTTTTCCTCTGTCCCTCTTGCCTTTGATCTTTCCTGTGAGTATTAAATTTTCTAAGCCCTCTTTCTTCATTATATGTCCTAGATATCTCAACTGTTTCTACCTGATGTTAAATATAAGTGTCCTTTTTGTTTCTATTTTCTCTAAAACTTTGTCATTGCTCACATGTTCAGTCCATGGTATCCCTAGCATCCTTCTGTAGAAACACATTTCCATTGCTTCAAGTGAAGAGATTGTCCATCCAGCATTCACTGCCATATAGGAGGACTGATATTATGTAACTTTTCAGTACTCTTTCCTTCAAGCAAAATTTTCCTGTTTTTTAATACTTTGCTTAGCTTTTGGAAGGCATCTTTCTCTATCACAGTGCTCCTTTGGACTTCAGTTTTGCACTATAAAATTAAGAAAAGTGTGATTTCTTTTTAAAAGAAGACAAACTCACCTATAGAATTGAAGAAATATTTAAGTATGATCATTTTGTTTAAAACAGGTTATCTAAAAAAAAAAATACAACTTTACAGTTATTCTGTCTATATTTCTGAGATGAGATATTGTAATCATTTACACTATTTACAATGTTCAGAAGATTATCCTCATCTTTGTTGCCATATTCACAACATTTCGGCCATTTTTTGCTCTAGCCTTCTTCAGGTGATTCTATGCAGTTGTGGCAAAAACAGGCCACCTCATTAAGATAAGACTACAAGAACGCTGTATGCCATAACACAAAGGAAATAGAAAAATCAGGCATGGTTGAGATCATCACTCTCTGTGGGATGAGGTTAAAATAATAGACAGAGAGCATCATTGGAAAATACAAAACTTAAGGAATCAGCACATATGCTAGGCCATAAAAATCTCCCAAGCTGGCCAGTCATAAACATCAATACAATATGGGAACCAGTAATACAGAATGCTAGAGAGAAACAATAATAACAACAAAATTGTAATATGAGCTCTGGTAAAAAATGATGCCAAGACATTAGGATTATAAATCCCCAAAATTCATACACTGATGTCCTCAAGTGGTTAAAAGGGTTGGTAATCCAATGACTTGACCTAAAGAGTTGTGAGTTCAATACCTGGCTACAGCAGAGGTCAACAAAAACTTGGTAAGTTGAGTTAAAGGGAAATAACTGACACTGAGATATCCAGAAGAGGTATGGAGCTGGAACAATATACCCTGGGTAGATTGTTCTAGTTCCACAGTTTGTTTGTTCTAGTTTTACTAATAAAGTGTTAAATTCGATATTCCAATCACCTGAAGAAGGCCAGAGCATACAATGGCTGAAATGCCATGAATATAGCAACAAGGATGAGGATTACTGTCTGAAAATTGTAAATATTTACAGTTATATTTGCACAAAATAGTTTTTAACTTATGTAAGTTTTTAATTATTGCAGATTCTGATTTAATATTTTGCCTTTGTTGTAGATGTTTTTTTTCTATTTTCTAGGTGCAGTAAAGCTTCGAGAACAGGACTATCTAGGAACTGTACAAGATATTTGTTTGAATTCTGAATATGTTGCTGCTCGAACAGAGGGCAAAATACAACTCCATATTGTAAGATATTTTTTTGTTTCTTTATACAGTAATAATCAATTTATATAGAACACCTTTGATTCTAAAAGCATGCTGGATTATCCATTTTGCCAGACTAATAGAAATTGCATCATAGTAATTCAATAATATAACCCTGACCTATTAATTGTGAATTTCTTGTATCTCTACAGCATCATTGACTATTAGAAACTTAAGTAATCCTTCCTTTAAGTGACATAAAATAAACTGCTATTCTCTGAATGGCATAAAATCAATAAGACCATTGGGTAGTAGCACATGTTTGGGTCTCGGCTATGGGCAAATAGTGAAAACAACATAAATTAAGTTATTTATAAAGCAAATAAAAGTTTATAAGTTCTTGATCTGTCATAAACTTCCATTCTTCACCTATGTGCCTTGTCCTGTCAGGCCATTGGTAATACTGAGTTATATCTTCATTGCCTTGAATGAAGATAACACAATCAAGAAGTAAATATGTCACTTGGAGTCAACACAATCTTGCTGAAATACTTAGTAAGCAGATAAGTTAAATCTCTAACTCTCTATTTGTTTATTCCTTCTACTGATGATTATCAGTGTCAGGCGATATGTATCTGGATGTGTGCAAGTCATATTCTGAAGAGGTGTGTTCATCTCCACAACCACCCTCCCCCATTTTAGATATGCACTTTCCTTAGTCAATACCTTTTCCAACATGGGTCTACTTCCAACACTTAGGTCGGATTACATTTTCACTTACCCTGACATTGTATTATAATTTCAGTTTTAGGAATAGGTACTTCAAAAGTATCATAAAGTATGTCCATAAGTAAATTAAATTGTATTGGTTGCTTATTCTGTGCATATCTAGACCTCAATTGATTTATATGCCTCTTATGATGAAATTGTCCACCTTCAACAATGTACATCATACTACCAAGGCAATGAATAATTTTCCTTCCTGCCAATTTTTTTTCTTTTTGGCCTTAAAGCTTTATTGCTGATCTTAAATGATCTGCTAGTTTGAAATTGTTGCACTTTCTTCTTATTCTCTGGCAGTAATTTGTCAAAAATGGATCAAACCTTTCTAGAAAACATGAGCTCTGCAGGTGAGATTTTTGCAGTGTCATTTGCATTTTATTTCATTTGATACATGCTCAAAAATTATTGTAATGGCATTTCTTCAACTTCCAAGCCTTTAGCTTTTTTTTTTTAATGCTCTTTTAAAGGTGTCAACAAACCTTTCCACTTAACCATTCAACTCTAGATGATAAATTGGCATAGTCAAATGTTCATTTGCATAGCTTTTGCAGAAATTTTTAAACTCACTGGAAGTAAATTGAGTTCAATAGAAGGTTGTTTACACTTCAATATCTCAGGCCATTTTGTGAAACTGTTGACCACAATAGTATGAACCACTTAATGGTTCAGCAAAATTCATATGTAATCTTGCCCATGGTTTATCAGTGCTCGGTCATGCTTAATAATTTATAAGTGGTGATTTTGCTGCTACCAATACACACAGCTTCTCATCAAGGACTTCATTCTCAATATTTCCGGATGTCCTATGTGGAATTGTTTTAAAATTCTTTTTTGTAGTGATAATGGAATTACAACACAATCTATGTACAGAAATACTCCATCACAAATAGAAAATGTATTATTCTAAGCAGGTTTAATTTTAGTTTCACTCTATTTCGACATAAGGTCATTCAAAGTTTTTTGAATAGATGTATCCTTTTTAGAATGAATCTTGATATTGTTTATTGTGATCAGCAGTTCTTTAATAGTGTTACACAACAGGCTTTTAATTTCACTTTTGGTTTTCAGTGAAGCAATAACAGTTTTTTCAAAATCTTTAAATTTCAATATCAATCTGGATAAACCATCTGCATGTTCCATTTTCTTTGATGATAGAAATTCCATCTTGGAATCATAGTTCAAAATAATCGTAGACCAACGCTGTAGTCTGTTTGCAGTATATGTAGGAATTCCTTTCTTAGAACCAAATATGCTTAATAATGGACAATGATCAGTTTGCAGTATGAATTTTCTTCCTAATATCATCTTGTGAAATTTCTTTACAGCAAAGATTATAGCAAATACTTCTTTTTCAATTTGACTGTAGCATTTTTCTGTATTTGTCAAACTTCTTGAAACGTTAGCTACTTCTTTCACTGTACTGTCTTTAAATTTATGATCTATTACCATTCATATGCCTTATTTGCTTGTGTTCAATGCTACTATTATCTGTTGGTGAGGGTCGTAATATGTCAGTGAAAACTCTGAAGTTTATAATATTTTAATTCCTTCGAAATCTTTTTGACATTCTGCTGACCAATTCCATTTTGTACCATTTTTAAGTAAATTATTCAAAGGTGGTTATAATTTGAACATCTCTGGTACATAAATATAAGAATTCACTAACCCAAGAAATGATTGTAGGGTTACCATATTTGTTGGAGGAGACATGTTTTTAATGGCACTTGTTTGAGTGGGATCTAGTCATCTTCCTTTTTTGTCGATTATTTGACCTAAATTTTTAATCTTATCCAGAAAGAATTGACATTTTTGTTCACTGATTTTGAAACTGGAATCATATAGTCTCTGAAATACTTCCTGAATCAGTTTTACATGTATTTTCATAGCACTCTTAATAAGTTTATCATCTATGTAAGCAACAACACCATCTAGTCCAACCAACACCGTATCCATTATTTGTTGGAAAATATCTGGGGTTACTTTTACACCAAAGGGTAATCTTTTAAATTTGTAGAGCCCTTTAGGTGTATTAATAGTCAAAAACTTCTGGTATTCCTCATCCACTTCTATTTGAAGATATGCCTCAGACAGGTCAGTTTTTGAAAAAAAAAATTACCACCATTTAATTTAGCAAATATGTCCTCTGGAATTGGTTGGAGATCTACATGAGGTAAGAGGCAGACATTCAACCCAGTTGAAAAATCTGCACATAAATGAATCTTATTATTTTTCTTTCTTATATAAACCACTGGCATGGCTCATTCTGAATAATCTATTTTTTTCAATAATTCTGTGATTTTCTAACCTATTCAATTCGGTGTTAATAGACTCCAATGCAGCACAGAGACTTCTTTTTTTTATTTTAGGCTTAAATACTGGTACTGCATTTTCTTTTTAATTTAAAAAAATGTCTTTGGCTTTGTATATTTTCCCAATGCCTCTGAGAAAATAATTATGAATTTATTTTTCAGTTTACTTAGTGTTTCTTTAGCTGTAATCTTTTTCTCTGATGAAAAATCATTTTTTCCACAGAATGAATTAATCGGCCAATTCCATAGTTCAAATAATTCTAGCTAATCAACATCTAGTAAATTTGAGTTGGAATTTTTTAATACATAAACATCTGCTTTCTTAGTTTTACCTGCAAGAGTGATGTTACATGATTTTCCCAAGAAAAATTAATTTCTTGTCTGATATTCCTCTTGCAATTTTGTCAGTTTTTCTCAAGTTAGGCTTCCCAATTCTATTCCGAGTTTGTTTATCAATAATTGTAATATTTCTAGCAGTGTCCATTGGCAATCTCATCATAGCGTTATTCATTTGTACTGTCACAAATTTTCTATTATTTGAATTTTCCAATGTTGTAGCTGGAAGCCCTACTTTGAGCAAATTCATGTATTTCTTTTGCTTTTTGACTGCATTTATGACCTATTTATGACCTATTTTCCCACACTTAAAACAGTTTTTTGGTTTTAAATGGACAGTCCTTTCTGAAATGAAGCGTACCACATTAAGTTTTGTAGTATTTTTATTTTGTATTTTCTGTTTTGATACTACTGTCTTTTTCCTAACTATTTGTACTTCTGTTGTGCCATTCTGCTCAATTTTTGCTGTATTGTGCCTTAAATTGATAATTTTTTGGCACTCTTCTGTAGCATTCTGTATCATTAACTGTAAAGTTTTGTAAGTATTTGAGAGCATATTACCACATCGTTGCTTGATGCTAAACCTTTAACGAAAATTAGACATTTAAATGCCTGAGGATAATTCATCCAGTTTAAATTTCTCACACATGGTTGATTTTACCTGCATATGTGACAAAATCTTCATTTTCATCTTTAGTAAGGTTCATGCACTGCCAACATTCACAAAACTGTGAATTCTTTTCATCAAAGATTTTCGATAATATTGGCACTTTAATTAAATTACACTTTTTCTGGATTTTTCAGCAAAATGAAATTCAGATATTTTTTCATGTTCAATGGAGTACAGTTTTTGTAACAGAAGAAGTATCTTCTTTTCATCCAACCATCCTTGACATTCTTTTTTGAAAATGTCTTTGTAACTTCTGAAGCATGATAGAAATGTAATGTTTATTTCTGGGACAATGGTGAAATGGTTTTCTGGTGAAAACAAAATTGGCACATTGTCTGGTCCTTGCTTTTCCAGGATTACTTTTATCTGTTCTTGATATTCAGTCCATTCCCATTGCATTTGTTGTAATAATGTCTTCTGGAATTCTTACTGTTGCTGAATAAATATCTTCAATTCTTCTATAGTGTATTTAATTTGTACCAGTAGTTCTTACTACTGGAAGAAAAAAAGTTTTTTTTTTTTTTAATAGCCTTATATCATACAACCTTGAAATTTATCAACTTCTGCATCAAACTATGAATATACACAAGCTCCACCAAAATTTTTTTCCATGAATTTGTAATGTTGCCAGTTATTTATACTGAGACAAAAATTTTTTTTTTATGTGAATTTGAATTCTCATTGCCACTGTTATATATTCTTTGCCATGAATGAAGATAACACAATCAAGAAGCATTATGTTGCTTGGAGTCAACATAGTCTTACTGAAATAGGTAGATAAGCTAGACTTGCTACTCCTCCTACTGATGATTCTCAAAATCTATCTATATGTATTTGGATTAGTCAGTCCAAGTCCTCTTCTAGAGAAGTGTGTTCATCTTCACAACACATGGCTTTCCACTAATTCCTGTCCTTTGTAGCTCTTAGTAAATTTTGTCTTTTCACTATCCCTTCTAATCCCTGTTCTGCCATCTATTTACACAAGCTTGTTAGGAAGGTTATGCATTGTTGTCCCCTGTCCCTGTTGCCTTCAATATATCCTGTGAGTGTCAAATTTTATCAGCCCTCTTTCCTTTTTATGTGTCAAAGAAATATTAACTCTTTCTGATGTTAATATGTCTCCCTTGTTTTTAACATGTTCTGTAAGTGTCAAATTTTCTAAGCCCTCTTTCTTTCTGATGTTAAGTACAACATTTCTGTATGTTTCTGTTTTTTCTAAAATTTTATTGTTAACTGTTACTGTAGCTATTCACTTAGTTCATCTGTCAACTGAATTAGTTTATCAATCATGATTCTTTTGGTTTCATCTTTATCCTCCTTGTCACTATGATTGCTGGGGTCAAGTTTTTTTTTTTCAACTCTCCCGCCTCTGCTTGCATCAATAGTGATCAGTATTTACACCTGAAACCACTACAGACACTTGCACTTTGTTTAGAAGCCATATACAAGTAGAATATGCTAGGATTTATGCAAAATCAATGGAGCTGTAACAATCCCACCAGTCTAAATAATTAAGTGATTGCATGCCACATACATCGCCATCTGTGGCCATTTAGTGGTATTAGTCTGATATTTGTATGAAATTCAAATATTTGCACATAATTTTGTTAAGTTTAAATGAAGTAAAAGCAGTTACTGAATATATATATATATATATATATATATATATATATATATATATAAGGTGTTTCATTAAGACAAATCAAAGTCAGAAGTAAATAAATCAGTGTTATTGGTGAAAATTTATTTATTTCTCTATTGGATCATGTTATTTAAGTCATGACAAAAGTGAAACATATTACATTGATGCTTCCTATCTTATTCATTTTATATATATATATATATATATAAAAGGATGTTCAATAACTTGGACCAATTTTAAATGTGAATTAAATGATTTTTCTTTTTTTTTTCAGATTTGGCGGACATTTGAAAATAATATGACTCAAATGTCCGTCAAATCTGAAAAAAAAAGAAAAAATCATTTAATTCACATTTAAAATTGGTCCAAGTTATTGGAACATCCTTTATATATATATATATATATATATATAAAATGAATAAGATAGGAAGCATCAATGTAATATGTTTCACTTTTATTAAAGCTTCATCAGAGTATTAGATATAGAGAAAAACAAGAAAGAAATTCTAGTATTTCTATTTTTGTGTTGCTTGATTTTTATTGGTTAATCAATGTGCATTTGTTAAACAAATGTTAGTATAATTTATGGTGTTCCAAATACAAGGAAAGATGACTCATCCTTTTCAACTTCCACAAAATCAATGGATTCTAAACCTAACTGATTATACACACTTACGAATATACATTATCATTTGAATCCCATATAGACAAACTAGAATTATTATACACTTACATACAAAACATAATATTTATGGTTTTTCAGTGAGACTTAGAATCTGTTGATTTCTTAGATAGCAGATATTACGAAGTTAGTAGGTAACTTTTTTTTTTTGTTTTTCTCTAGTTTATTGTCATTGCTATTATTGTTAATTATGTTATTATCTTTTTAGCAGTTGTATTTTTTTATGCCTTTCTTTTAACATTGTGAATGAAATAATAAGTATATTGGATTTTTTTGAAAGTGTTCGCTATGTATATTTCTTCTTCAGGTAAGTATTGGGGGCTGCAGATTGTTAGTGTTCTTAAATAGAATCCTATAATTATTCCAGATTTTATCCTGTTACAGTGGTGGCAATAAAAATTGATAAGGTCATTCTTGTTGGTAGATTTTCTATAAACCTCCAACTGAAGGTCCATATTAGTACTATGTAGCATGATATCTAGGAAGGGTAAAGTTGTTAAACTTAGATTCAAAGGTAAAATCTATTGTGGGTTCAATGTTATTAATTTTGTTGACAAGATGGGGTAAAACTGTCTTATGGACATATTAATAGAGAATCATCTATGTATCTAAAATAAGGATCTTGTGGTAAAATATTTATGAAAGAACCACTTTTCAGAAACTTCAAAAATAGACTAAGAGGAGATCCCATTGGTAAACCAAATTTTTGTCTATAAAAATTGTTATTGAAGGTGAAAAACATAAGTGATCAAATGTTACATTTTTATGATTTTATCTGTAAGAATAGTTAATTTTATTTTTGTTAACTGTGGTTTTAGTAAATTTAGGTATTTCTTTACAGGAACATTTGTATATAAAGACTTTATATCTAAACTAGTTATATATTGCTTTTTGATGTCTATGTTTTTTAATTTATTTAAAAGATCACCAGAGTTGTTTATATGTGAGATGATAATTGCAGCAAGAAGTGGGGTTAAAATTTTGTCAAGGGTGCTGGTTAGTTTATGTGGTGGTAATACTTATTCCTGATATAATGGGTCTCATCGGGATATCTGGTTTATGTTTTTTTTCAGGTGATGTTCAGGAACTGATTTCATTTCTTAATATTTTTTTTGATTTGTTCTTAAATTTTTGTGTCTCTTTTATAACCTTGTGTTTGTTTATTTTTTCATAAATATTATTACTGGATTTTAAAAAAAACATCTCCATTCCTGAAAGAATTACTCCTTACCCAAGTCAACATATATGACTAGACAAATGTTAGTAAATTTAAAGAAAACAGTTAAATTCATAAACTCTTTTTATTTAAAATAGATAATAAATTATTTCCAAAATAAAATAATTTATATATTATGTTATGAATAATCAAGAATTGTCTTCCCTTGTTTCATTACTCTTCTCTTTGAGAGAGATATTTCTGTTTACTGGGACTATAAAAGGATACTATACACAAACCTTGTATTCTCAGTTGAATAAATCTTTCTTAAAGCCTACACCTGCATACTTTTGTCATTAAACTTGGTTCAAGAATAAGTAAATATCAGTCATTTATGTTTGAGTCCATAAGCGTTTCCTTGGTGTTATTAATAATCAAGAGTGGTCTCCCCTTGTTTTGTTACTCTCCTCTTTGAAAGGGCTATTTCTGTTTACTGGGACTATAAAAGAACACTATGTGCGAACCTTGTATTCTCAGTTGAATAAAGCTTTCTTAAAGCCTACACCTGTGTAGTTTTGTCATTACATTTTATTCAACTGAGAATATCTCCATCATGGAACAATTAATGTGCCCACAGCAGTTCAATATAGAACCTGATACTACAGACACTGAAAAGTGTTGGATGCGTTGGCGAGTGACATTCAACAACTTCTTACAAGCAGTACATGCAGAAACCCCACATTGGCCACTGAACAAGCTTGAACTCTTAATTAATTATATATCCCACACAGTACATGAAATAATCCTAGATTGTCCCACTTATGAGGAGGCTATGGACATACTACAAGCTACTTACCGGAAACCAAAGAATGAAATCTCGCAACATAAACTGGCTACCTGACGCCAACTAAATGGTGAATCGCTGGAACAGTACTTAAAAGAATTAAGAATGCTAAGCAAGGACTGTAACTTCTGGCCAATGAATGCCGAAGCCTACACCTGCATACTTTTGTCATTACTTATTAATTGTAAAAGAAAAAAAATCAATAACATCATTTACTCACTTTCATTTATTAGACATTAAATTATGTCACTTAGCATCTTCTGTAGTTTACCTTGACTTTTCAGTTTAATTTTATGAATAGTTATGTGCATCTCTTAAATTCAAACATTTTGAAAAACTAACATTTTTACTTTTGGTTATAAATGTGTTATGAAAACTTACCTATAATGATAATGGACTCTTCCTGACACTATAAATACTGCGCCTCTCAAGAGGTATAATGAATGAATAGTGTAATGAGTCGAGACAATATTAGTTGACTCTAAACCAGACGGACAGTCATTACTACCAACTTCAACTTCTTGTACTATATTTCTGTTGTAATATATCTTTGTTATTCTACTCTTGTGTTCGTGTTGTTCTTCCTTGTTTCTAACCTTGGACCATAACTGTGGTGAGAGGATATTGGACCATAACAAAATGCTTGTTGTAAAATAAAATCCTTACATTTGCCTTGATAAAGTCCATTAGAGGATCAACAGTGTTGGCTAAAATACGTTTTTCTTTTGTCTTTATTCATATTGTCCTTTTACAAATATATATTTTAGTTATATCTGAAATTTTACACACAAATATATATATATATATATATATATATATATATATATATATATATATATAATGTGTGTGTGTGCAGGCATGTAGAAAAATAGGAAAGAACACGTTAGGTAAATAATCCAGGGTTCTTTAGTATTTTTGTTTTTATTTTTAAAAAACAGTGCTCCATACAGAAGTAGAGCTTAGATTATAATTATTTATGATTCCTTCACTACATAAGAGTTCTCATGTTTCAAAAACGAGAGCTGAAACCATCAATATAATTATTAAAAATTAAATTGAATTAAAGTAACAAGCCCTGTTTCATCCTCAAACGAAAAATTTTTGATGGTTTTAGCTCTCATTTTTGAAACATGAGAACTCTTATGTAGCGAAGGAATCATATTTTTAAAAAAATAATTATAATATATATATATATATATATATATATATATATATGGCCATATCATGTTGAAACACCATTTTTTGTATGATAACAAAAGTTAAGCAATGTCAAGTCTGGTCAGTAGCTAGATTAGTGATCGCTTGGGAATAGCAAGTGATGTAATAGATAAGTGGAAATCAATGAACCAAGTTTGAATTCCAGTCATGTTCATTATATTTACTTATGCACTAATACCCTTGGGAAAGGTATGAATCCACTTTTTCACCCCTTAGTTATGGGGTGATTAGCAGAACTTGTATCAGTAAATGATTGTTATCTCCAAAAAAAAATAAAACAAATCAACTTATGCTTGTTACATTTTTTTTTTCTAAATTAAATTTACAAAATGAAAATATATTTAAACCAAAAAAGGAATTAGATTATTAGCAAAAATATATTTAATTTTAAAATTCTTTGTCTTTTGGAGCTTGCTAGATCATTTTTTTTTTTTTTCATAAAATCATAAATCATTCAGATTTCTTTTCATGTCTTTTTCTTTTTTCCCTTCAGCTGGATCTGGATAACAGTAACCAAGAAATAGGACAGCATGGATCACGTCTATTTGAGGTCAGCAAGTCCAAGATCACTTTCCATGCCATGACACAAGAGTTTTTGATATTCTGCACAGATGTAAGTGAGCGTTTCAGGAGTTTAAATTTATGTTTTCAGAATCTTAAAGCTTTTCAAGAGTGGATTGGTTTCTCATTACCTTCTGAATGGTTTTGAATTCAGCATTGTCTTTCTTCTAGACTAGCAGCTACTCAAGGATAGAGAGTCCAGCTTCACTCACTTTCCCACTTCCTCGTGCCTTTTCTATAAATACTTTCATGGTAATTGTTTGGATGAGTTCTTTGCTATGGTACCAAGACTTTATGAAATTATGTGCAGTACTAGACTGTCATCGAGGTCTCACCAATGTACCAATTGGCTTGGCTAGATGTAACTGTAAGTTTTATGCTAACAGTTTCTTTTCTCACACTTCTCACTTCCGTCCTGGGTAGGACGATAAACTACGTCCAACAGCAAGGCTTCTGATCAGGAGGTTTTGAGAAGTGTGGAACCACCTCTTAATTGCTAGTGTTCCCAGGTCCACCCTGACCTGGGGTGGTAGCACCTGTTAGGGTCTCGGCTATGGGCAAATAGTTAACACCCAAACTTGTGTAAAAATAGGTTTTAATACTAGAAATAATCTGTAATAAAAAAAAAAATATTACTAGCAATAATTTTTGATGGAAAAATTATTATCAGCAATAATTAAAATTTACAGTGAAACATATACTGTTAGAGTTTGTAGATTTTGGTCTAGTGCAAACAAAATATTACCAAGTGAGTAATTTAAAAAAAATAAAAATTTTTTACGATATACGTTTTTGAAAAAAATAATATTACCCGCTATACATTTTTGAGAAAATAATATTACCAGCTATACATTTTTGAGGAAAAAATATTAACAGAAATAGATTTTTGACAAAACAAAAATATTACCAGGGGAAAAAAAAAGTTGTCGGCATAAAATGACCCATTGAGGTTGATATGCTGTAAAACAAACCAAACCAAACCAAACACACTTCTCACTTGTAGAACTCTCTTCTAGCCCCATGCTTTCTATTCAACTTTAATCTTCAAAAATTTAAATGCAATGTCAATCACTAGCTACTGTCCTCCTGATTACTCTTCTTTTTTTCTTGCACCTTAATAATGTTTCCATTTTATAATTCTGCCACACCCAGGAACTACTTGTGTCTTAGTAACTTTACTACCTCACATAGGGTGAACTCAGTCTAAAAAAAAGTAGTGACAGGAATTTGAATTTGACTTGCAAATTCCACATTTTACAATGATAGCCATTATGCTATCTGTAGATCTTATGAAAATAGCACAATAAACAAAATAGAGATATAAAATTATGACCTTTGACTTTCGTCTTTATTGTTTCTTTTATCATAACATTCAAATCATTAGCTTCAATGACCATTTAAGTAAACAGTATGAATAATTAGAAGTGTTTGCTGGATTACTACAGATTTGACTCTGTCCACCTTTGACAAATCAGTATATGTGATTTCCAGGAGTACCTTTATGCAACACTCCAAATAGCTCCAAAGCCAAAACCTTAACCTAAGAAATTTGGTCATGTTCTTCAATAGCCTTGTCAGATTTAGACTTTCATACAGATATCATACAACATGCCAATGTCATTTAGAAATATCTAAATTGTCAGCCTTACAGACGTTTTCTCAGATCTATGGTTAAAAATGGTTTTGAGAGGATGAAGCATGTAGGTCTTAAAGAAAACCATCCTTATGGAGTGAATCACAAAGAACTGTACCAAATAACAGAAACTACACCACTTGAGGACTTTCAACAGTGGCAACATCTGAAATGGATATCACATGTAACTCAAGGAGAAAATAATGACATAATCAAGATGATAATATTTCACACTACTACAAACAAAAAGTTAGGAAGGAAACCCCCATCAACACTAGAAAATAGCAATAACAGTTACTGGACTTGAAAAACCTTTTTTCCTGAAAAGTTATTTTAAAGATTTCAACAATACCACTAGCTGTTTAGTTAATGAATGTCAAATATTTCCTTATAAGGAAACACCTAATATTATCCTTACCATTGAAATTATTATCATCAGACAAAGTGACTCATTTATCAGTTCACTCTTGGATTTCAACATCAAATATTGTGCAAATATTTTAGTTAACATGTTGGCTCCCACACAACCCACCAGAGAGTCATGGTGGTGTGTCTGCAAGGCCCACATGACCCTCCAATGGATCATTTCCCAATTTCATTTCTGTGAGGATTCTTGGGAGTAGGATGCTATGATTGATTGCTTATGAGATCATGGTACACTAGAATCACATTATTTTCCAATTTTTTAACTTTTTTAAACTTAAAAATTTTTTAAACTTTTAATATTTTTGATTAGAGAAAATGAGATTTAGAATCAATGTAATACTTGTATATTGGGAATTTCCCAACAACCCATGGGTGGGTCGTGTGGGGCTCTGGGTTGTAAAATGAATTCAGGCACTGAAAAACACGCAGGTTGTGTGCAGGTAATAAATATTACTTTGCCTCATAAATGAAACAATGTTAAAACATAAAGTCGCTTGTACCAAAATTAATTAAGATATAGTGTGGGACCCTGTGACAGCAATGGAAATGTGACTTGAGAGCCAATGTGCTAATAGCTAAATATGGAACTTTTGAGGATGACAGTGATTGTTTCTATCTCAAATAAATTAAACTCTGACTGACCAATGAGGTAAGATCTTTTTATTTTCTTATTCATATTGACAAACTTTTAGAGAAATGGGCATTATGATATAATAGATTTCTTTTTCATTATTACAGTCTGGTTTAATCCAGTATTTTTTCATGGAAGACTGGAAATTTGTGAATGAATACAAACACATGTGTGGAATCATTCGAGTCTATCCTCACCCTCTGGGCCACCTGATATTCATTGATGACAAATATGATGGTTTTATTTATAATCCAGTAAGTATTTTTTTTTTTAAATTGATATCATATTGATGTTTGGCACTACTTAAATAGACTGGTGCTCTTATAAAACATAGAGAAACATTTTCTGGGAAATAATTTTTGTAGTTTAGCATTATTTTGATCTTTCTTCAAATTGCAACATTTTTCAGAATTTAAAAATATTGATTTTCAAGGCATTTGTAAATAAAACACTATGTGCAGATAACTATGTAACACCTGCCCTTTTAAAATGATTACAAATTAATCTTTTTTATTTTGATAAATGTCATTGCCTACAGAAGTCTTTATTTCCCCTCAAATCCCCACTTTATTTTTTAAAGAGTGAACCAGTCTATTTAAATCTATTGGAAAAATGAAATGGCTACACTTTTACTTAACAAATCAGCAAAAATAAGGACCAAAAATAAATCAAAATGGAATAAATATAACAATAATGTACAGGGTGCGATGGGTAAATTGTCACCATTTTATATTTTTAACCTCTTCCATCGTTTCTGCTATCATCTCTAACCTTGATGCACACAAAGTATGTAAACCCAATGGCTTCCCTGTAATAGTCATTAAGAAGTATGCTTCCAAACTAGCTCCTGTTCTTTCTAAACTGTATAATAAATGCCTTGCTGTCTCCTGCTTTCCTGCTGTTGTTCCAGTTCTTAAGAACTCTGGGGAACCATCTGACCTATCCAACTATTGCGCTATAAGTCTTCTACGTCGTTTTGGGAAACTTCTAGAGACCTAAATCACTGCTGAATTGGTTCATCATCTCTTGTCACAGGGCCTTTTCTCAGACAAGCAATACGGCTTTCGTTTCTCCAGATCAACTGCCAATGTACTAACAATAATTGCAGAAAAAGTCTATCGTGCTCTAGATAAAAACAGACATCAAAAGCCTTTGAAAAGGTCTGACATTCAGGTCTTCTCCACAAGCTGAAAATTTACGGTATATCCAGGCACGTTTTTGAGCTGGTCCAGTTGTTCCTATCAAATCATGAAATTAAAATTGTCCTAAATGGCCACTCATCTACTTTCTTTCGTATTAATGTGGGTCACCTGCATTAATACGAAAGGATGTTCTTTTTGCTATGTTACCCAGACTGTATGAATTTAAGTGCAATACTAGACTGGCAGTAAGATCTCATCAATTTACAGTTTTTCTTGCTTGTGGAACTCCCTCCTGGCTCCATGCTTTCCAGCCTGTCAGCATTATTTTCATTTTTACATAATTTAGATGACAATTTATGCATCACACCCTGTATATCTTAATCTATATTAGCTGTTCCTATAACATAGGATCACAGGATTTATTATATATACTCATATAAGAGGGTTTATATATATGCATTATATTTTTCATATGTTTTTCTATATATATTGCACATATGAAAAATATGATGCATATATATAAACCCTCTTATTTTCAGCCAGCATGGCCATCAGCAGGAGAAAAAAAAATTCCTGCTTGTTAGTAGCAGTAAACTACAAGAGTGAATGAATGTTTCTAAAGAAAGTAAACTTTATTTGTAATTTTCATTTGTTTTTTATCGTTAATTTTGGTCAGTACTTGTGTTGGTCAAATGACCTCTTTCAAGTTGTTTTTAAGATAGAGGATGGGAGATTCCTGGTTTTTTTTTGACAGTTTTATTGATTGCTGGGAATGGGATGTATGTGCTAAGTGTATGTTATCTTTTAGTTCTGTGCTTGCGTGTGTTTGTGTGTGTGTATTAGTATGAGACTTCACCTCTGAAAGCATGTCTGTCTTGTGCAGGTGAGTAATGTGGGTAGGGCTTGATTTATGGGGTTATATATTAATTCTATGTTGTTAAATTTGTGGTTAAGCCCATCTGGATGAAGTGTTTTGAGGCACAAAATCAATTTGTCTTCATGTTCCTCTAGTATTTTTCTAAGGTTATCTTTTCTGTGTATTTCTATTTTTTTCAATTATAGTGAATTGTACATGGCTTTTAAAATCATGTTTTTCTAGGTTGAAATGTTGTTCTACAGGTAATAATCTTTTGTGGGGAGATGACTTGATCCGATTCTGATAATTATTAATTCTGTAGTGAAAGGGCCATTCAGATTTTCCCACATATTGTTTCTGGCATAGTGTGCATTCTAATAGGTAAATTATATTATGACTTCTACAGTTACAGTTGTGGTAGATTTTGAAAGCAGATTTAATGATTGAGCTAGTGAACAAATTGTTATGTCTAATGTGGTTACATGTGGTTTGTTGTTACATGGTTGGGAAAATCTTGTTGTTTTTATTTTTGGTCTATTACAGATTACCTTATCATCTGAAATTTGGTTACTACCTATAATTTCCTTAAGGTTCTTAGGTCTACAATATGGGAGAAAGCCAGGTTCCTCAAACAAAATTTTTTGGTCTGGTTTGACATGTAGTATTTTCCAGTGACTTTTGATAATCTGGGATAGTGGAGGAAGAGTGGTGTTGAAAGTGCTTACTATAGGGTTACATCTGGATTTATTTTTAATTTTATACATTCGGGTATCTTATCTAGGTGTGGAAATTGCTTTATTTGTTCCCTGAGTAGGTGTTATGAATTGATGCTCAAGATTTTTAGTGTATTTATTTAGTTCTTCATTATGAGAATAAGTAAAGAAAGATTGTCAACAAATGCTTCTTATGATATTTGTGTATTTAGGCAGAAATCCTTCATTTATAAATGTTTCATTAAAAACAACAGACACGGTACTACAATTAAGCTTTTTATTTAATTTTTCTTGTGTTCAAACAAATGTTTTCTTTTCTGGACACAAAGTATGTAGAAACTGTCCAAATGTTCTATAATTCTGAGCACTTTTGGCTGTACTTTTAGCCATTATCAAGGATGATTTTATTTTTATTTTATTATTTTTGCTTTTTAATTCTTATGATATGTAGATATAATAAGCTGATGAAAGAAATTTAAGAGAAATAACAACAAAAGTAATAATAATATTGGTAATAAGACTAATAATATTTATTGTAGATTAGTTGGTCTTTTGACCAAATGGAAGCATGATTAGGAAAGATGTTAAAAATCAAAATTTTCAGACACACCTGTGTTCTTTCTTATCAAAACAAAAAAATAAAAAGTGAAGTGGGACTTTTTTCTGGATAAAGTTTCTTTTTTTTTTTTTTCATGTGTTAGATTATTGAAGAGATCTGCTAGTTTTGGGCTAGTTGTTTACCATTATTATGATTGTATAGAGTTTGTAGAATGCTTTTTGTGAAAACTATGTTCATTAAATATGCATAGGTTTAAACAGGAATTTAGGCATACTCAATGAATACAAAAAATCTATTAGTCTATCAATATTATATTTTTTGTCTCTCAAATTCCTTTCATCAGCCTATAACATATAACATTCAGGCCATTAGAGGAAAATAAACTAACATACTGTTTAATAAATAAACAGAGCATTTCTTCAAATATAAGTATTCACTAAAAATAATGTTTAAAGTAATAAAAATCTGTCAGATTAATATAAATCCATTACTTGCATTGTTTACACTTGGATACAAACTGTGCAGATATGAAAAATTTTGGGAGATCTCTTACATGAATAGTTTCACTTAGAGGCACAACTCAGCCTTGATCGATCAGCTGGTTCTCTGTAGTTTAGCTGGTTAGAGCATGACAGGTCTTATGGTAGCTCCCTCTATCCAGATGGACACAGGTTCAAATACTGCCAGAGAGTGTAAATTTTTCTTTGATAAGATTGTATGAACATTAAGGCTGGTAGACGAAAATAAATATATATACTGTTTAATAAATAAACAGAGTGTCTACACATATGAGTATCCACTAAAAATAAATAACATTTAAGTTATATATATAAATATATATATATACACACGCACACACATATATATGTGTGTATGTGTATGTACATATATATATATATATATATATATATATATATATATATAGAGAGAGAGAGAGAGAGAATTAATGGATTTCATAATTTAATCCAATATATTTTTATTATTTCAAACATTATTTTTTCAAGGACACCTGTGTTTGAAATAGACTAAATAATACTATTGCATATATGTAGTCTCAAATTCTTAAAGAAAGTTAAATTAATGGCTTTTAGACTTCCTTCACATGTTGAATAATAAAAATTATGTCATTTGGGAGTTCATCAGGATTTTAGAGACACTTAGGTGGGGTATGGCCAAAAAAAGGTTATAGTGAAGTCTTGCACAGAACCTTTTTGGAAGAGTCAATTACAGAGAACTGGTTCCCATAGTGTGCCAGAAAGTTTCCAAACCATCATCCTTAGTGTTTCAATTCAGAGTTGTCCTTCTCCTAGCCTTGTTGCCAATCAAGACTGTCCTGCTATTCAACCCATAACTGAGGGAGAAGAGATGGATTCATACCTTTCCCAAGGGTATTTGCACATAAGTGAATATAACAAACTCAGATGGAATAAGAACTTGACTCATTCATTTCTCAATCCAAGTCCCATTACCCGTTACATCACCACACGCACACACACACACATATATATATATATATATATATATATATGTGAAAAGTGAATATAAATATAAATAAATATATATATATGTATAATTATTTATATATTATATGCGCGGTACTTATTAGAAAGCGCTCAATATCAGAGATAGAGCTAACATATTTGGTTGGATAGATGTGAGTTTGTGACCCTGGGTTTCACGCTTTTAGCGATCGTCAGACAAACTGATTACTGTTTTAAAAAATTTGGGTTTATGTAGATTGCGTGTATTGGTGTTATTGTGGAAGTGGTGGGGAAATTTCGTCGTTTTGTCATTCATCGTATTTAACGCAAAAACATCGATGTATGCAGGCACATATACATATATATACTTGGTCGTCCGTCGGGACTCATACATATATATAAACATATGTAGACAGTTTCGGCTATGACACATGTATGTATACGGGTGGTGTTATGTCTATACATACGCATTTGTATGTTGAAATGTTGAAATTTAAACATTGGAAGTGTGGAAATGTCTCGTTATTGTCTCGTGAATGTATCCATGTCATATTATGAAATTTTTTTTTTTTCCGTTGAAAAATATTTGAAAAAATATTTTCTCGCATGTATGTATATATGTGTGGTGGGGTTTGTGTAAAATTATGATAGGTAAAAATTATTATTAAATTATTTATATTTATTTTTAAATTTTTGAAAAAAATGGGGTTTATTTGTTATATTTAAAGCTGGTTATTTGTTTGTTTTTGATGACTGTGTATATGTAACAGGTAAAAAATTGTAATCCTTATTGTTTAATTTATATGGTGATGTTTAATTTAATAACGGGTTTATATGATATGATGTGATAGTAATGTTTCAAAGGATTGGAGACAATGCTATTAAGGTTTTAGCTAATAGTTATTGTAAACTGGAAGAAATTGCAGATTGGTAGAAATGATTAGTAATGGTGGTGGGAGAATGATAAAACCATGAATGTAGTTATAGTGGTGGTAGCTTGAACTAAAAAGTGGTTGTTGGTGTATTATTTTTGCATACACACACACACACATACATATATATATATATATATATATATATATATTAAAAAGAAGAGAAGAGAGGTGCCGCAAACGTTTTTGGTGTAATGTGGATTTTTTAGAAAAAAATATTATGCTTTATTTTCTATAATTTTACTACATGTGTTTCTGGTCTTGTGACTGTCTTCAGGTAAAAGCGGAGATTTCCACATATTATTAAAAATAATTAATTTTTTCCTTATGTTTTTCAATGTTAAATATTCTCGATATGAGACATTTTCTGTTTTTGTGTTAGTAATCCGAATGTCTTTCTTGAATTGGCAATGAAGAGTTCTGCGCGAAGGGTCATAAAACAATCAAGGTTGGTCCAAGCGAAATGATGAATTACTTATCGGCATTTTATCTTTTAATGTTTTACTGTCCCCTATGTGTTCTTGGATCTCTTTCCATTTTTGTGTGTTTCTGTCAGCATGCATGTATATATGCGTATGTATGTTCCCCCTCCATACATATACTGTCTTACTACGAGGAATTAGTAAACTCATTTGTACACATACACACATACACACTGTCCCACCACAAATATATATATATATATATATATATATATATATATATATATATATATATTAGTTACAGAATGCATACCCTGTCCCAGAATAGCAAACTACTGGTCAGAATTCTGATGACATGAACTCCGTAGGGGTGGTTTGAAACCCATGTGCATGGAATTCTGATAATGATGGATTGCATTTGTTGACATTTTTCATACAAGATGAAAAAGGTATAGGCACTAATACAACAATTTGAAGGATCGGCATGTCTCTTGCATTCAAATAATTTAGTGGCGCAAGCCATCTTGTTGATATGTGTTTTCCTGATTATTTCCCTGTCATTTCCTCCTAGAAATGATGCTACAACTACTGTCTATCATATAATAAAGAAAAATAAGCAAAGAAAAGTGTCCATTGTTGATGCAGTCTGTGATGTAGTTTTTGGGTTTGAAGATTTGAAGCCAAAGATGACACAAAATGCAACACTATGTTTCCAAGACACTGTGTAATGTTGGTCTACATTATTTGTGCTAGAAACTAGATATCTATTAGCATACAATAAAACCTGTTTTGTGACATTTTTGTTTGGAGGAAGTTGTTTAGCTTAGACTGTATTGTAGAGGATCCGACTGAAATCAAAATGGCAGTGCCCATGAGAAATTGCCATCTTCATCTTTATAAGTCATTTATTTCTAGTAAATGTAAATTTCCTATTTTTCCCCAAATGGGCCAGCACAGCTAGGCAATAATGCTATAACAATGCAGCATTGAAAGTGTTAATAAGTCAAGAACTTCCACCTTTTCATTGAAAGGGAGTACTTAACAATTTATCTTTGGCATATCTGATATTAATATCACTACTTTTTGTTTATAATAGATAAAGGGGTGTCTACTTTTTTTTCTTTTTTGGTATCTGGAAATATTCTTGGACCAACAGTTACCATTTGTAACGAAGCTATAATTTCTCTTTCATTATAAATGTCCAGACAAGAACAATATTTGTGTCGTTTGAAGAATCAATTTCACACAACAATGTTTTCCTTCCAAAATATATTTTCTACTCTTTAAAAATATTTCTTCATTGGAGACATACCAGGAACAACTGAAATTTGTTTTGTTTTGCTTTTATGCTAATTATTGCTTTTACACAGTCATTGTACATGACCAAAATGTATTCTGATGCATGTGAATAATGACATTAACAAAGATATTGTAAAATAGACATTTGGTAGTTATCCATTTTATTTCTTTCACCTTGGTATTAGAAATTATGTGGAACTATTTTTCAGAACTATGTTGTGTGTGTATATATATATATATAAATTGTCAGTTAACCTGTGGAAAAGATAACATTTATAAATATAAATGACAAGAGAAAAACTGTAGTTATTGTTGACGCATCCACATTGGAAAAAAACACGTCAGCAATAACTACAGTTTTCCTATTGTCATTTATATTTATAAATAAATATATATATATAGATACTATGAAAGGATGGCCTGAGTTGTAATTTGAGTATCACACTCATGTGATCTTCAGACAATTTGAACATTCAAATGTGAGTGTGAAACTCTGGTTACAACTAGAGCCATCCTTTCATAGGATTTAACATTGCTAAGCATTTTTTGCTCAGTCCAGGCAATCTAGGCTTCAAGCACTTTATTCAGTAGGTAATTATCAATATATTTTTTCAGTAGTGTACTTTTTATTCAAGACTGTAACTGGATAAGAGTTTTAGGATTTGGCAAGTTGTCCATTGGTTCCATCAAGGGTTTTTGTTTTTCTTTATATATATATATATATATATATAGATAATATTATTGGTCAATATATATATAATGGACTCTCCCATCGGTTTCAACGTATGAGGATCTAATATATGAGCATTTAATATATGTATATATTGATAATATTAATGGTCTATATATTATATATATATATGTATATATTAAGAAATGGACAAAGTCCAACAATTTATTTATTAAAGACATTTTTATGTTTAAGGTTCTTTTTTATAGATACAAGTATTTAAGTAAATGCTCTGTTTATGATAAACAGTATTAAATAACATTTACCAGCCTGAATGTCCGAGAAATTTTCATAGAAAATATTCGTCCTTTGACAGGATTCGAACCTGCATCCTATACGGAACCTACCGAATGCTCCTTTGTGGCCGAGACGGTAAGGCACGTCAGCGTAAATGACGGTTCCGTATAGGATGCAGGTTCGAATCCTGTCAAAGGACGAATATTTTCTATGAAAATTTTCGGACATTCAGGCCGGTAAATGTTATTTAATACTGTTTATTATAAACAGAGCATTTACTTAAATACTTGTATCTATAAAAAGAATGTTAAACATAAAATGTCTTTAATAAATATATATGTATATATTGATAATATTAATAGTCAATATATATATATATATATATATATATATATTTCCAAGAAGATAAAATCCAGGTAGAGCTCTATGTACAAGATAGAGCAAGAATTTAAAAGGTTCAAACACTAATATTCCATGGTTATAATTTATTACATTGGAATCATAATCATGATCCACTTCATCAGACCTACAAATTCAAAAAGCATATATATATATATATATATATCTTCAGCGGCTTTGCATAAGTTGACTGTGATGGTGTCTTGCCAGATCAGCGTTGAAAGGAATTGTCGCATTGTCATTATGACCAGCTGTGATCTAAGTCTTTCCCTCATACCTGGAGCAGACAGGTACTTCAGCTAATTAGAAATCATTTCAAGATGAATGAGCCATAGAGGGTTTCTCTGGAAAATAGCCACTCATTTGGAATCTCTCAAGAACCATTTGCATGACTGGCCTTGATATAATTTAATAATAATTCAAACGAAACCTTACTGTGGTTGCGTAAATTGATACTCTCCTGTAGGGTTACTCAGTCACTAGGGAGATGCCATTGAGTAAGCTTATATATTGCATGACCTTCTCATTTATCATAAAAATGGGTTTGCCCATTTGTCATATCTTGTACAGAGATTTTTTTCAAAAGTATTCTCCTGTTCAGATTTGACTCTTTGCAACTTTGTGTTCAGGCTTTAGCTAATGCAAAAATTGAAACTCTGCAACAAGACAGTTAATGGTGATTCCAAAAGAGGACTTTGCAAACTGTTTTGTAAATGAAAGAGGACTAAAAAGACATTGCTTTCAGTAGGTTATTTTTTTCATTAATATAAAACGGATGGATACTTTATGGACAGACCTTGTACTGAGTGTAATTATTATAACAAGCATTTTCATGATGATCATTCTTAGGTTAATGACCAAGTAGTGGCTGTGCCAGGATTTGATGCCAATATCTGTGGTATTTTATGGGAGACACACCCTAATGATCAGGTAAGTTACTGACAGCATCTTATTTTTTTTATTATTATTATTATTCTTTGATGATTTAATAGACACATACATTGCATTTTATCTACTGCAAAACTTTCACAAAAATCCAATAAATGAACAGTGATGATTTTATGGGTATTTTGCAGATGCAAGTGTTATCAAAGAATAATTGTTTTTGAGAAGGAGCTTAAGGACACTCCTCAGTCACAAGGTGGGGATAGATAAAAGAAAATATGTATTTTTGTTTTGTTTTTAAAAATAATTCCATTGGTTCCATTGCCACATAGGCTTCAAAGGCTTATTTTAAAATTGCATGTTTTTAAAAATACTTTTTATTAAAAGATGGTTTAAATCAGTGGTTCTTTTTTTAATCTTTTTTTACCCATGGACCCCCACTTTTACTCTTAACTTTTTTGGACGACTCCAATAACCATTCAATGAAAAAAAAAAAGCTTATTTTAATTTTTACTAATAGATAAGTTTAGGAATTGTATTATATAAATAGTAAATATATATGCTTTATTTTGAAGTAAAACTAATTTAATGAAAATAAACTTGTATTTAACAACAAAATTCTATAGAACATTTATTCACACTAGTAAAATAACTATTTTTTTTGTGTGGACACCAGTAATGTTACATGGACCACTGTTGAGAATTGCTGGTTTATATTGTCTTTGCTTTTTAAATAATGATTATGTTGGTCTAAAAAAATATTTTATTAAAACAAAGGCAATTTTTAAAGTGCAACAATATTTAAATTAAAATGATGTTTCAAAATATTCATATTTTTTTTTATTAAGTTTATAACCATATAAAGATTTAAAGTTTTTACCCATGTAAAGATTTAACATTTTTCTTACTATATGGCATTACTGTCCTTTGCCGTTCGCACTTGATTTTAAAATCATGATACAATTTTCACCGATCCAATTTGACTAGTATCGTTCATCTGGCATTAAAGAAACAGTTAAAAGAAATTCTTATTTTATAGCATTAAATTTTCTACTTTCATATTATACAAGAGGTCTGAATGATGAAAAAGGTTCAAATGTAAAAATCACATTTAAAAATAGAGTATTTGGATCTTGTCAGTACAGCTAAGAGAAGGGCCAGCATATTGCATACATATACCATTACCATTTTTGGAGAAAGAAAACAATGAATTCAAAGCACCTGCTACTTTGAAGGTCTTTTCTCTTTTAATTTCTGAGAAGAGAGATGACGTAACCTCAACATTCCTGGTACAAAAGGAACCGACAAGCCATTGCATTATTCTGCCTTGAATGTCACCATGAACCACAATTGTGAGATGGAGGGGAGTGGTGACCACAGTGATGCAAAATCTGCCAACTGAATGAATGAATCATTTATTTATACAGTAAAGTCAATATAACATATACATTTCTTACAAATGATATGCAATGACTCTGAGATTGACTCAAAATTTCAACCATTAGTAAAATATTTTATTAAAAAAAAAAAAAATAGTGCAGGGTTTTTTTTTTTTATGGAGCAGCAACTAAGTAATGATGACTGTGAATGATACCTTTTCACTGTTTTTATTTATTAAAATGTTGGAAATTAACATACTTAAAAAAAAACAAGAAATAATCTCAAAATGTCTGTTTATT
This sequence comes from Acanthosepion pharaonis, assembly GCA_903632075.3. Lineage (NCBI taxonomy): Eukaryota > Metazoa > Mollusca > Cephalopoda > Sepiida > Sepiidae > Acanthosepion > Acanthosepion pharaonis. The sequence goes on along the minus strand of CAHIKZ030000046.1, from coordinate 1,230,069 downwards.
ATTTATTTCTTCTAGGGAGTGTTCAGTGCATATGATGAAGAATATATATCTGTTTACATTTATAGCAAGCAGACACTGAATGGTAAGTAGTCTCTGATTAAAATTATACTTTTGCTGTTATATATTCAATAAATAATGAAGTAAGTTCAAGTAACTTATCTAGTTATCTGACAAGAGTTTTGCATTGAGATACACATGATCATTTCAACACACAATTCTATAGTAGGATAACCAGATAAGTCGCTTGAAATATTCTTCATTTATCAAATATTATAGCTCTGGTTATGGATTGAGTGTTTTTATGGCAGAAGTTCCGTTATCATAAAGAGGACATGTAAAAATATCATAATTTTCACATATTTTTTTAGCTGTATTATTATTTTATTTTATTATTACTATAAAAGTTAGTTTTAGTCGATCAGGCGGGACAATTTTTTCTTAGTAGGACTTCTTAATCTAGCCTGGTTGTTATTAATTTCGCTGAAAAAAATAAAAAAAACAACAGATTTCAACTTGAACTAAAATAACATTTATAGTAATAATATAATAGTTTCTCTGATGGTAAAAGGGATACAAGTTCAATTCCTGTTGTTAGGAGTTCTTGTATATTTTCCTAATAAGATTTCTTAAATATTCAGGCTGGTAGATGTGAATAAATAAATAAATATGCTATTTAATAAATAAATAAAAACGGAGCATCTACTCAAATATGACTATCCATTTGAAAATAACATTTAAACAAATAACTTACAAATCTGTCAAATTTAATATATTTTCTATATATATATATATAAAGAAATATAATTTTAAGGTGTGCTATATTTATGGGATAAAGTGCTCAATATCAGAGATAAAGTGTATGTAAATATGAAAGTGAACATTGAAGTCAACACTCCAAAGCGATGGACTGTTTCATGCTAGACGCAATTGTCAGGCCATCTATATTGTTTTTTTTTCTCAACTATTTATATGTACAGGTCAGTGGTGCATTGTGGGTACTCCATTCTGATGGTTATTTTGTTTATTTATTTATTTGGGTTAATTTATTTTACTTGTTTCTTATTTTATTTTTATTTGTCTATTCTAAAGAGAGTGGTACGTTACTTAAAAATCAAAAAACTGTAAAGAATAAATAACACTATACAAAATAAGAATAAGAAAAAACAAGTAAAATAAATTAATCTAAATAAATAAACATTAACAAACCGATCCCACTAAAATAACTGTTAGAATAAATAAAAATAAAAAATAAATAAGCAAAAATAAGTAAAACATAATCAATCCAAATAAATAAAATAATAAACAAATTAAAAAAACTGTCCCCGCCAAAATAACAGTTATTATAGACTACAGCAATCAATCCAAAAATTGAACAAAAAACAGCTTTAATTACCTTCCCAGACTAAAACAAACTATCAAATAAACAATCTGAACTAATCTCAAAAATTTTTTACTAAGTTACTAAAACATCGAAAACTTAAAAGAATAAATAAATATATAAAATAAAATAAAAATAAAAAACAAGTAAAATAAATTAACCCAAATAAATAAAGAAACCACTCCCACCAAAATAACCATCAGAATGGACTACCCATAATGCATCATTGATCTGTATGTATAGTCGAGAAAAAACCCAATACACATGGCCTGACAATTGCGTCTAGCATGAAGCAGTCTGTTGCCTCTCAGTATTGACTTTGATGTTTACTTATATATATGAAATAATACAGAAAGATTGTCCACTTATGCTTCTTATAATATGTAGATCATTTTGAGCTGGAGACAAAGAAATAATCCAATACAGTAGAAACCTCCTCCTAACCTACTCTGAAGAAAGATGAAATCCTTTTATCTGCAGGGAAAGTGATTGCCTCAGTTTTTTAGGATACAAAAGGCATTGTGTTTATTGACTGTATTCAAAAGGGCCACACTATCAATGGAAAGCACTGTACTAACTTGCTGAGGCAGTTATGAAAGACTTTCAAGACCTAACACCCAGGAAAACTGCCAAAACAGGTCTTGTCTTATTAGGATAATGTTCCAACACACAAGTCCTTGGTGTCAATGGCTGCTATACATGACTGTGGCTATGAACTGGTTGATCACCTTCCCTATTCTACTGATTTGGCACCATCTGATTATCATCTATTCCCCAGCATGAAAAAACACTTGGCTGGGAACCAGCATTGCAGTGATGATGACATCAGATCTGCTGTTGATGACTTTTTTGACCAACAGGATGAAAGCTTCTTCACCAATGAGATCCAAACATTGTAACACCGATGGAAGAAGTGTGCAGACTGCAAGGGGGACTATGTTGAAAAATAAACCTCATTTAGTCACATTCCATGAGAGTATCTTGTTCAGCCTATGAACGTTTTGGCCAACCCTCATATAAAAGAAAATGTTATTATATATGAGAATATATTTGGTAAATCACTGTTTACAAATTTTGATTATAGAAATTTAAAGTTTCAAGAAACAAGGATGTGACTAAACTATTTCTCTTTATTTTTTTCCAGGAAGCAAATGTGAAAAGGTTCATCAGTGTAAAACACCCTTCGCACAAAGGCCAGTGCTCCTTAACAATGGGGAGATAACTCTACTGCATCAAAGTGGACGTCTAGTGAACATTACCTTGGCAACTCATTCTGTCTTTATCAATGATAAATATGATGAACTTCCTCATGAAAAGGTGATCAAATTATCATGCTGACTATTTTTACCTTCTTTAGTGTTGCCTTGTTTCCTGGTAGACTTTACGAATACGAAGTACGAATGTCATTAGTTTCTTAGGTTTCAACAAATAGCAACAAAAGAAAAATTATATAGACTAGCATAATACCTAACAAAATCAATCAACATTCTGATTTTCATTTAATCAGAATGCAAGGACACTCAGAATCTTAAAAAGTAGGGAAGAAGTCAATTCAGTTTTATCAAAATGTTTATCCAGAATCACAGATTCTTTCAACAAGAGTAAAGAATTAGTTTTACACCTGGCTTTAGCCCTTTGAACCCTGACCCCCTGATGAGTATAGGCCTCCCACACTGAGCTCTTATTGTCCATCTCATAAAGCCACACACTAGAAAAATGTACATTTTTGTACTGTTATAACAACATTTTATTAATAAATAAATCATGGTTAAAATTATGTGGTTGGTTGAAAACCCATGGTGACCTAATATTTGATAAAACCTTCCATGATTGGTTGAAATACCCAGCTAACTCATGGGTTAAGTTTAAAGTTGTAAGACCATTGTCTTTGTAAACAAAACAGACATGCCTTTGGCCAGTATACTGGCTGCCTGGGCATATGCATTTTCACACAGCAACTTGTATACCATCCCCTTGGTTTCATAAGGTTCATGGATACTGATGTTCTTGGCAAATAATTTTAATATCTGTTACATTTGAATTTAAATTTTTATTCCCTCTCCTTGAATGGAAAATTACTGAACAGATAAATATACCAGTATGTGTTTGTGTATTATTTTTACCATAAAGTTGTGAAGTAAATTTTATAATGTCCGTAACAAACAAGATGAAAACAATAAATATATTAACAATCATTAATCTCAAAAGTGAAATGCAAAAGTATCGAAAAATGGTATAAACTCATGGTGATAACCAAATATCAAAACCATCTGACACTGAATATAAAAGCTCCAAAAATACACCACTGATGTTCTTTGGGAATGGTTACATAGTACAGGAGTTGGTTAAGTATTTGTTACTGTCATGTGATAGTTGTGACTTCAATCCCTCAATCAGATAATGAGACAATGGTTCAACAAGCATGAGCAGTAACTGGAGAAATTAGTACAGTAATCTAGTCAGTCAGTTCCATGCGTGATACATGCTCCGGTGATCATTTATCTTTTGATACATGACTGACGAGGCAGATTTTTTCCCACAGTAGGTTGCCATTTCTTTCTGCAGTAGACCAGTTACCATTCAAAGCTATAGAACCCAGTCTGTCCTACTATTTGCCCGTATCTAGGGGGAGAAGAAGAGAATTCATACCTTACCCAAGGGTATTAGCATGTAAGTGAATGTAATGGATTCGACTGGAATTCCAATTCGGCTCTCTGATTCCTCAATCCAAGCCGCTATCAATTACTCCACCGTAACATAGCCAAAAATTAAAATAAAGTGGACACCATGTGATGGATGGTCAGAGTGTACTTGACTGAAATGTTGTATCTATAATAACATCTATAACAATCAAAATGAGATCAGTTGTTTGCAATAAATAAAATATATTGACAGTCCTGGGTATGATGATAAACTACATTCAGCAGCAAGGTTTTGAAGAACGTGGAACCACCTCTTAAGTGCAGTTGTTCCCCGGTCCACTCTGACCTGGGTGGTAGCACCTGTTAGGGTCCCAGCTATGGGCAAACAGTGAACCCACAAACAAAAACAAAACATTATGAAAGTATAAAAGTACATTTTTATATAAAAATGATACCAGCAATAAATATTTATAGTAAAATTACCAACAGTACCTATTTATAATAAAATTACCATTAATAACTATTTATAGTATATATTTAGTTGAAGCCATAAAATTGTGTTTAAAATATTTACATTTCAGCATTAAATAACCCATAGAGATGTTGATATGTCGCTAAAGAAAATCATCCATAAAAAAAATACAAAATTTAAATAAATTTTAATAAAATGCTGTATAAAAGGTTTGTTTAACAGCATATCAACTCCTTATGGGTCATTTAATGCCGAAATTTAATTTTCTTGGGAGCTTTGAAGTAATAAAAAAGTGTTATTCTGCTTTCACAGTTGAATACATGGTAGATGATACTCAGCTTTTGTGCATATATATATATATATACATGTTTGTGTGGATATGGTTACTGGAGGCAGTGATGTATGTATTTTATGTTGTACTTTTGTTGAAGTTATATTTTGAAATACGGTTTGATTTCTTTAAGAAATTGTAGGATATTATATGGATTAATATTATGAAAGCCCTTTTTTATGTTTAAAGAAAGAAAACTAAAGTGATTTGCTAAGAAAATAATGATAGAGTAGGGATAGGCTTGTAACTTTGCATCTGTGGGGAAAGAGGCTGTAGAGTGGGAGACATGTTGTCCCCTACAAGCCCGCATTGATGATTTTGAACTCTATCAAGGCAGGGAAATGTAGATTGATCAACCCCAGTCCAAATTTTTCGTCTAATCTGCCTTTTCTAAGGGTAAAGCTTGGACAAAGATGGTGAATATGAGTTTTGAAGTAATAAAAATATTATATATGTTATTCTTCTTCCACAGTTGAATCCATGGTAGATGATACTCAGCTTTTGTGCATATATATGTTTGTATGGACATGATTACTAGAGACAGTGATATATATGTTTTATGTTGTAGTTGAAGTTATATTTTGGAATACAGTTTGATTTCTTTAAGAAATTCTAAGATTTTATATGGATTAATGTCATGAAAGAGTTCTTTGATATTGGTTGTTTGGTTTAGCAGCATATCAACCTCTATGAGTTATTTAATACCAAAATCTAAATTTTTTGAACACAATTGCATGCCTTCAACTATACATGAAATGTGTTGTTGGTCTTTTTGTTATATATGTATTGTTTGGTCATTTTGTCATAAATATATATTGTTGGTAATTTTACTGTAAAAATATATTTTTATACTTTCATAGTGTTTGTTTTTGTTTGGGGATTTATTATTTGCCCATAGCTGGGACCCTAACAGGTGTTACCACCCTGGGTCAGAGTGGTCCTGGGAATAACAGCACTTAAGAGGTGGTTTCAGGCTCCTCAAAACCTCCAGTATCCCAATCACACCTTGCTACTGAGTGTATTATGTAAAAGATGTGTATGTACTGTCAACGATGAACTTATTCATACACCCATCAATTTTGAATATTTTTATCCATTTCTCAGAATCTAATGCCCATATGATGCCAGTTTTTTTTTTGCATAATTCACCTGTCAAATTTCTTGTATTTAACCTATTGTTCACAAAAATTGAGTTTTATATTCCTTTTTTTGTGCTTATTAACATATAAAAAACCTGGCATCATACAGACATTAGATTCTGAGAAATGGATAAAAATATTCAAAATTGATGGGTGTATGAATAATTTTGTCATTGACTATATGTATCTATGCACATACATACATACATACATACATACATACAGTATGTGTGTGTGTGTGTATATATATATATATATATATATATATATATATATATATATATATATATAACCACAAGCAACATTGTTTGTTGGTTCATCTCTGTTATTGTTAGTTATTGGATGAAGTCTGTTAATTAGAATTTTAGCAAATGGATTCTGAATATTGATGGCTTTCATTTTTTTTTTTTTTTTTACAGCTTCAAGAAAGTTTGTTACTGAGTATGAAACTGAAAAGGTAAATATTAATGATAATATTAGTTGTTTCCTCATAAGGAAACATTTGACATTCATTGATTGAGAAGTTAGGCTTTTCTCCATTCTTTATCAGATTGGGTTCAAAATGTAATATCTGTTCTCATCTCTAATGATAATATAAGCTGTTTCCTTATAAAGAAACATTCAGCATTCATTGACCGAGCAACCAGTGCTACTTGAGTTAGGCTTTTTTTTCAGTTATATATATGTGTAAAAATATATGGCCATCAGGATTGGATCTAAGTGTAGTATCTGTTTTTCTCATCTCTAATGATAATGTTTATATTATCTGCTTTTTTATAAGGAAACATTTGGCACTCATTGACTGAGCAGCCAGTGCTATTCAAGTTACATTTTTTTTCATTCTTTGCCCATCAGATTGGGATCAAAGTGTAGTATCTGTTCTCCTCATCTCTCATGGTAATTTTAGGCCATTTCTTATAAGGAAACATTTGGCATTCATTGACCGAACAGCCAGTGCTACTCATGTTTGGCTTTTCTTCACTCTCATGCCATCAGGCTGATATGAAAGGTTGCTTTCCAGTCAACTTTGACCTTCAAAAATTTAAATGCAATATCAATCATTATTTTCTGTCTTAATACTTGTGCTTTTATTGTTCTTGCTCCTTAATAATAGTTTTTCTTTCTCTCTTATACTTTTACATTCAGTAACCACTTGCATCTTAGTTTCTTTTTTGTCTTGCTTGGGATGAAATGATTAAAAACAGTATCTGTTGTATCCTTAAAAAGGTTACAGACAAAGATGGTATTCGAGTGAAAGAACAGCAACACAGACGTAGATGAAAGAAAGAGAGGTTTATTGTAAAAGAGAATACACTGTTAGCAGGCTAGTAACTCCCAAAGCCAGTCTCAGGTATATCCTGTGCACACTATATATACCTACCTATATAGTCAGTCCACAATAGGCAATAGGGAGAGTGGGACATTCCATTATAACAGTATCTTTGCAGTTTGTTTATTATTTTTAGTGTAGTAATTATGCAAACACCTTGACTGCTATTTTCATTATTTACATTGTTAGGACTGTTGTCTTCATCTTTATTGCAATATTCACAACATTTCAGCTGTTGTATGGTCTGGACTTCTTCAGGTCATATATGTTGGAATTTCAAACTGAATCACAGGACACATAGCCCAATGGATAAAAGTGTTGGTTGAAGTAATCCAAAAGTAACTTGACCCAAAATGTTGTGAGTTCAGTACTTGGCCTCAGCAGTGGCGAATAAAAACTTAGAGAGTTGAGTTACAAAGAGAATTAACTGAAACTGATATATCCAGAAAAAGCCATGACACATGGAACTAGAACAATTTACTTCTGTGAACTAAATAAAGGGTTCATTTGAAATTCCAACATATATCACCTGAAGAAGGCCGGAGCGTACAATGGTCGAAATGTCATGAATATGACAATAAAGATGAGGACAGCAGTCCAAACAATGTAATAGTTATAATACCTCATCTCAGAAATATAGATAGACCTTGACTGCTATATTAAATTTTTTCCTATTTTCTATGATTTTCTTCTTACATAAAGTAATTGATTTATTAAAGGTGGCCAGATTGCTGGAAACTATGCAAAGCCATCAATGAGAGGAAGACCTGGGAGAATCTAGCAGAATGTACTCTCCGCAATTTGGATATTGATGAAGGTGAAGTAACTGTTTCTTTTTGATCTCCTATAACAACTTGCTTATTGAAATTTAATCCTTTTCTTTTTTGATCAAAGTTTGTAAAATTCATAAAACTCTAAACTATCTTCAATTATCTCCCTTGCTGACTAACTCACTATAACTCGCTACCACAAATACTCCCAGTTACTAAAATGGTCACTTGATAAAATAAAGACTTTTTTTATATAAATGTTCACTCAATCCAAGGTACAAGAGGTTTATTGAGAAGATGAGTGATATGAACATGAACAGAGGAAGTAGGATTATGATATGGATGATTGACCAGAGACTTGAAGAAGTTGGTGGTGGTGATTGAGGAATCATCCATGTGGGTGTCTTCCATAAAGCTAGTGGTTCTTGGGAAGAAGATGGTTTGAGTGGAAACCCCTTCTTACCTATGGAATATATAGGGAAAGAGAAAGCTCAAACCTGCAGATGTAACAAGGTGGATCTTGTATGTGAAGGACTGAACTGGTGACATTAAAAAAAGGAGCTTGTCTGAAAATTTGTAATGGAAGTTGGGATGGAGCAGTGATAGGCTTGTCACATTGCATCTGTGCAAAAGTGGCTGCAGGATGGGAAATCAGTCATCCCCCTCCCCCATAAGGCCACATAAATGATTTTGAACACCAAAATGATATAGAGTAGACTTGGTGTCAACTGTAAATTGGAAACTAAAAAATCAGAATTTTTATTGTTTTAATCTTTTATGGAAACAAAAAGGAAACTTATAATTAACATCAGAAAGAGACAGTTGAAATTTCTGGGGCAGATAATGAGGAAGGAGGGCTTGGAAAATCTGATACTCACAGGACATTGATGGTAAGAGGGACATAGGAGAACAATGCATAACATACTTTGAGCTTGAGTAAATGAATGACAGAACAAGTTTTAGGAGAAATAACAGAAAGACAAAATTTATTAAAAGCTACAAAGGAGAGGAAACTGCGGAGAGCCATGATCGCCTACATCCTGTGGGGCCATGGCAGATAAGAAGAATCTTTTATGCAAAGGATAATAAATTTCTTGTACAATGATCATCTCAAATTTATTGGTAATCAAAGATTTTTTTGAATACTTTCAAACTATTTTTCTTGCACTATGAATGTCTTATTTAATTACATGTGTCTTATTCACCCTATACAGTGAGGCAATTCTGAGAAAATTAGAAGGATTCATTATTGGCAGCCGCAATCTTAACAACATATAATATGCAGATAACTCAGGGTTGATAGAAAACATAGAAAGTAAACTACAAAAAAGTATAATTTAAATATCTGGGAAGTATTTTGACAGAGGATGGAAAGTGTGACACTAAAATCCAAAGGTGTATTGGGATAGTGAATGATGCTATCTAAAAGCTAAACAAAGTATTAAGAAACAGGAAAGTTTCCTTAGAAAAAAGAAAAGAGTAGTGAACTGTTACATAATATTAATTCTTCTATAAAGCAGTGAATGCTGGTCAATGCAGATGAAGAAGGAACTTCAAGTAACAGAAATGTAGTTCTGCAGATGGATGAGGAGAATAACATAGACCAAACATTTGATCATTGACAAAGTTTTAGATAAAATGGAAACAAAAAAGAAACTTATATTTAACGTCAGAACGAAATAATTTAAATTTCTAGGCCACGTAATGAGGAAAGAGGGCTTGGAAAATTTGACACTCACAGGACAGATTGAAAGCAAGAGAGATAGGAAAACAACACATAACCTACCTAGCGAGCTTTAGTAAATGGATGGCAGAACAGTGTTTAGGAGAAGTGGCAAAAAAACAAAATTTATTAAGAGCTACAAAGGACATAAATTGTGGAGAGCCATGTATGCCAACATTCTGAAGGTATACAGCACATAGAAATAGACCGTTGTGTACTTCAATGAGATCTGGACATTGGTAAAAAGTATCATCATCAAAAAATGCCTTACTATTGTTGCCTTGTGCCAGACTAACTGGCTTATGGCCCTATCATGTTGAAACATTGCTTTTCATATGATCAATAAAGTTAAGCAACATTGAGCCTTGTCAGTACCTACATGGGTGACAACTTGGGAATACCAGGTACTGCAAGCTTGAATGTGCAGTTGGTATCATGGATAATGGCTAGAAATTGAAAATTAGAAATCTGAGTTCTAATTCCAGTTCAGTCTATAAATATTTGATTAACAGACAAATGGATATCAAGGAAGGGGGCACAATAAACAGATCCCCCACTTTTTGCTATATATTGCATACATTTCTCTATTCAAGAAAAACAGGCTTACATCCATATCACATTGAAACACCGATTCTCATATGATCACTGAAGTTAAGCAATATTGAGCTTGGTCAGTACCTAGATGGAGGACCAGGTCCTGCAAGCTGTAAGGTGGTGTCATGGATAATGGCTAGAAATTGAAAATCAGACAGCTGATTCCAGTTGGGTTTCTTATATACATTTACATACAAATACCCTTGGGAAAGGTATGAATTGAACCCATCTCTTTTGCCTCCAGCTATTGGTTAATTAGTAAGATATATATCAGTTAATCAATATAATCTCACCACCAGATTCTTACAATCTAAAAATATTTTCTAGCTTTAAATAACCTTCAAAAGGTTGATAAGCCATAAAAAATCAGGATTGCCAGATTGAGCTACAAAGAATAAATTGGTTTACATTTGAAATCCAAGTATGACTAAATTTTGAATTGATTTTATTTTCATTTGTAGTGAAATTTGGCTCAGCTTATATTAAAAGTAGCAGTAAAAAGTGCCAAATAGTAATATTCAAAATTTAGTATTGCTAGATTTTAAAAAAATAGCCAATATGTTTTCATATATAGAAAAGAAATATTTAGGATATAATATGGCAGAAAGTGAAAGATTTGTCGATGACTTTTTTTTTTGTAAAAATAAGGTTTCCCCCATTTGTGTCCATGTGTCTGTTCATCAGTGATGATATTAAGTAAGGCTAGCAGATTGGGCTCCATGGAGCAAATTGATCTATATTTAAAATCCTAGTGTGACTAAATTTTGAATGGACTTTCTTCTTATTAGTAGCCCAGGTTAGTTCAGCTTATATTAAAAAGTGACTAGTGACATAATCAAGATAGTGATGTAGATTCTACACTACTTCAAATAAATTTGTATATATTTTTGAAAAAGAAAAGTATTGTACACACACACAAATACACATATTTATATATATATATAATTGTATATATTCATCACAAATTTGTATATATTTTTGTAGAAAAGGCAGAGAGGCAACCTTGAGGCATTTTGATGAGCTCTTTGCTATGGTACCTAGACTTTAGGAATTTAAGTGCAGACTGGCATTAAGATCTCATCAATTTACATTTGAGCTGGCTTGATGTAGCTGTAAATTCTATGCTAAAAATTTCTTTTCTCACACTTCTCACTTGTGGAACTCCCTTCATGCTCCATACTTTCCAGCCAACTTTAATCTGCATAACTTAAATGCAATACCAATCACTATCCCCCAGATTACTCTTCTTTTCCCGCTCATTATTAATGTTTCTGTTCCTAATTCTTCCACAACCAGAAAACCCCTTGTGTCTTAGTGGCTTTACTGCCTTACATAAGGTGAAACTGATTTAAAAAAAAAAAAAGAAATTGTACATACATATATCATGGGTGTATTGTTAGGTTCCCTGTGAAAATGCAGTATTTTGGTGCATATTCGAATTGAATGAAAGATGAGTTTTTATGGTACTTGTATTTAATTGTTAGAATGAATGAATCATGAATCAAACTCGCTAGAAGTAGAATATAGATGATCAACCTCCCCCCACTCCCAATTTGCCCTCGTGCCACAAATAATTTATGTCATTATTAAATAATCACACTACTTCAAACAAAAGGTTAGGAAGGAAATTCCCACTAATACTGGAAAGAGCAATAACAGCTACTGGACTTGAGAAATCTATTTTCCTGAAAAATTGTTTAATTTTTTATAAATTTCAACTGAAAGCAGTACTGTTGCTCAGTCAATCACTGGCAAATGTTTCCTTATAGGGAAATGGCTAATATTACCATTACCAAAGATGCCTATATTAAAAGCGACCACCAAATATCAATATTCAAAATTTAGTATTTCTGAACTTTCCAAATGTAGCCGACCTGGCAATCTGGTCTAGAAGTATGTTTTCTCAAATAGTGAAATGTATAGGATATAATATGGCAAAAAGTAGGGGATCTGTCTGTAACTTTTTTGCTATGCAAAAGTGATCCCTCACTTGTTAATCAAACCATGATGATATTTAAGCAAGATTGCAAGATTGAACTAATAAGTTCAGTTGGTCTATATTTTAAATCACAGTGCTACTAAATTTCAAATTTCTTCTCATTTTTAGCCCAAGTTAACCCAACATATTTTAAAACTAGCCCGCAACATTACAAGTAACAAAATTCAAAATTTACTAATGTTACACTCTGAAAAGTAATAATTCTGGTAATCCTACTTAGATGTATGTTTTTCTTGATTATTTTTATGGATTATCAACCTTTTAAAGGTTATTTAAAGCCATAAAATATTTTTAGATTGTAAGAATTTTTTGGGGATAATAATGATTTACTGATACAAGTCCTACTAATTAACCCATAGCTGGAGGGAGAAGGGGTGGAGTCATACTTTTTCCAAAGCTATTTTTTGTAAGTGGATTTTTGTAACTGGATTCAGATTTCAGCTCTCCAATTACCAATTCTGAACCATTATCCATTACACGCTGCACTTTCAAACTTACAGCACCTGGTATTCCCAAGTCATCACCCATCTAGATACTGACCAGGTTTGATGTTGCTTAACTTCGGTGATCATATGAAAATTGGTGTTTCAACGGGATATGGATGTAAGCCTGTTTTTCTTGAGTAGAGAAATGTATGGGATATAAGGTAAAAAGTGGGGGATCAATTTATAACTTGATTGTCAAAACAAAAGTGACCTATTGTTTAATATCCATTTGTTAATCAAATATTTATATTTAAGTAGGGTTGCCAGATTGAGCTAACAAATTGCAAATTGGTTTACATTTTGAAAGTCTAGTGCTGTTAAATTTTGAATAAACTTTCTTATTAAGCTGCCCATGTTATCCTAGCTTATATTAAAAGTGACCACCAAAAATCACAAGTATCAATCAAAATTCAAAATTTAATAGTGCTCGGATTTTGATATGTAGCCAATTTGGCAATCTTGCCTAGAAGCATGTTTTCTCAAGTAGAGAAATGTCAGGGATCTGTTTATGTCTTGATTGTAAAATGACAGTAATCTCTTACTTAATGTCCACATATCTCTTGATCAAATATTGGAGACCTTTAATCAAGGCTGGCAGATTGGACTACAAGCAGTGAATTGGGGTACTTTTGAAAGCCTGGTGCTACTAAATTTTGAATAGACTTCTCATTTGTAAGCAAAGTTAACCTGGCTTATACTAAAAAGAGACTACCAAAAGCAGTGAATTGGGGTACTTTTGAAAGCCTGGTGCTACTAAATTTTGAATAGACTTCTCATTTGTAAGCAAAGTTAACCTGGCTTATACTAAAAAGAGACTACCAAAAGCAGTGAATTGGGGTACTTTTGAAAGCCTGGTGCTACTAAATTTTGAATAGACTTCTCATTTGTAAGCAAAGTTAACCTGGCTTATACTAAAAAGAGACTACCAAAAGCAGTGAATTGAGGTACTTTTGAAAGCCTGGTGCTACTAAATTTTGAATAGACTTCTCATTTGTAAGCTTAACCTCTTATACTAAAAAGAGACTACCAAAAAGCAGTGAATTAGTTTTTGAACTAAATTTTGAATAGACTTATACAAAAACCTGGCTTATACTAAAAAGAGACTACCAAAAGTAGCAAGCATCAAATTTCAAAATTTAATAGTTCTAGGCTTTCAAATATAGTTTCAAATGTAGTCCAGTTCACACTCCTTCCCCATCTTTTGAACAAGAATAAAAGTTTATCCCTTGCTTCCTGTTTAGTATTAGGTTTCAGTTTCCAGTTCCTCCTTCTGAAGTCTTCTCATTCTTTTTCACCCCCAGTAACACCATGCATTTTAGTGGCATCATTGCTTGCTTGGGGTGAGATGATTAAAAAAAAAAAATCACAATTTTATTAATTTGTATCAGGACCCAGCTACATGCATCTGTATAGGATCACTACCACAGAGTTATTTTTAACAAACTCACCTATCTAGTAGGCCATTACTAGTCTAATGAGTTATCATGATGAGTGTGCTGTTTTTCTTTTTTATACTACTTTATTACTATTCCAATTAGTTATTATACTGGTTTACTTTTTTCCCTCTCTTATCAGCTGTTGAGAGATAACATCATATCAAGTTATTGTACCATTTTATTTTTTTCACTCTCTTATCAGCTGTTGAAATTTATCGCCATATCAAGTGTCCTGCAATGGTCATGGATCTTCTGGAAATCCAGGTAAGTTGAATTAACGTTTTATTAATAAAAACAGAAGATACAAAACTGGGAGAGAACCTGACTGGCAGAGAATTGAACTGCAACCACAAAGAATAATGTTCTATGTCCGGCATTAAATCTGTGAAACATGATCCTCACTGCTTTCAAGAAGAATGCCACTAATTTCAAGAAACAAAATTATTCTTTTTTCCTTTAGTCTTGTACTGATGCAATCTACCATATCTAAAGAGTATAACTGTTTAATATGAGAAAGCAAAAGATTACCAAAGTACCAAAGATTTATATTGAAACATATCTGTGTCTATGATGCATAGACTGACAATAGGGGCTTACATGTTGAAATACTGGTTCTCATCTGATCACCAAAGTTAAGAAACGTCAAACCTGGTCAATACCTAGGTGAATGACTGCTTGGGAATACCAGGTGCTGTAAGTTTGGATATGTCGGTGGTGTAATTAATAACAGCCTGGAATGAGAATTTATAGAGCTGATTTCAAATTTAATTCAGGTTTATTACATTCACATGTGCAAATACCCTTGGAGAAGTATGAATCCAACTCTTCTCCCCTCATTTATTGATTAAATAGTAAGAGTTATATCTGAAAATCATTATCATCTTAAAAAAAAACAAACTATTAATACAATATTCTGTGGTGAACACATGTCAGTACAGATGCAAAAGATGCCCCTGATTACATACGGACATGTCTGTAAACCAGTCACATCAGGGTTTTCCAACAGGACAGCTTGGCATGTTCAGATACAGGCCTCTCTGCAACTTGTTGAGGTCCATGTTTCTGCCAGCATCTCCTGTCAATAAAAACAACAGGAAAACCATCAGTGGGCAAGACTGTGTGTCCCTTGTCATTTTGTTACCCCTTATTTCATTTCCTTTCTTTGCCTATTAACCCCATAGTGGATGGGAGAGTTATCATTTAGCTGTTTCCCCCAACCTCAATACACCCCTGCTGTAGCTTACAACATATTCACTCACAAAAAAAGAATTATTCTTGCAATCAAAAAATATGTTTCAGCTTTAAATAACCTACAAAAGGTTGATAAATCATAAAAAAAAACAAATCAATCTTATTGTAGGATTGGCATCTGGTTGCAAAACTTGTGCTAAGATTTTCATGCTTTAAAATCTAACTAGAATATCATGAAGGTGTAAAATATTTACACATAGGTACATCAATAAATCCATAGCCTAATGATAAAAAAAGAAAACAGCAATACCAAAGCAGTTATTTTTCTACATATTTTTTTTTTTGTCAATGCACTTAAACCAATTCATCTCTATTAATTTTGTAAAACAAACCTTATACAGTGAAAATTTTGTATCAAAATTCATCTAATGACTGTCAGACTATAGAGATTGATTTACTCTTATATAATGTCAATATAAACTGTGATATAAGATAATTTTAAAACAAATGCATCAAAACTTTCATTCACTCTATTGATTTTATTATCTACATTATAGATATAATTATTATTATTAAAAATGACAGGTATTTTGTGTCAATTAATTTTAATGATCGACTTTTCCAAATTATGAATAATCCTTCTCAAACAAGGAGGAAATTCCATCAGAAATTGTCAGTAAAATTTATATATGAAAAAAAAACCCCAAAACACACATCACACCTTGTTTACATCACAACACTCACTAGTTCTATGAAACTAAGCAAGTGTTTCTACCTATCCTAATAATGACTTAAGAAAGTTGAAAGCTTAGACTATATATTTGGTACTTTTCTTCCAAAATGAACTTTGGACAATTTCTGACAGAATTTCCTCTTTGTCTGAGAAGGATCATTCTTAATTTTGAGAAGTTGAACATGAAAATTAACCGGCACAGAATATCTGTTGCTTTTTAATAGTATTTGCCTTAAAGAACATTTTCTGCCTAAATACAGAGTGTGTGTATGTGTGTATATATATATATATATATATATATATATATATATAATGTGTGTGTGTGAAACAGATCATGACATAGCCAAATGTCTTTCCATCTCAATTTAATTTTTGAAAATCATGTGAAACTGGTAAAGCTACTCAAAATAAATAATTTTAAAGACTCCAGTTGCATTTTCAACTTCTTCTTCCTATACATATATATATATATATATATATATATATAGGTACATCAAAATTACAACCACATCTCCACATAGTAAACATACAAATGGTTATTGCTACCTAAATTTTAACAGCTGCCACCTTCCCAACCTAAATATATCAATAATCTATATCCAGTGTTCACACATAAAACTTATCTGTTCTGACTCTGAAAACAATTCAAGCAACTAATCATTTTCTCAATAGAAATGATCCCCAATCAAAAAATCAATCACTAATGCTTCTAAACTATAAAACAAATAAGAAAAATTCCAGAATTTCCATGATTTTTGATTTTAATTACAAGATTCACAAACTATTTCATGTCTTACTAAAAAATTTCTGGTACCTAAATGTTGACCCAACAATTAATAAGATATTTACTGAAACACCACTTAATGGCAGGTGACAACCTCCAAATCTACAATCACTCCTTGCATCTACTAGACTACCAAAATCACCCACTTACCAAGGCAACGTAACATGTAATAAACCCTAATGCCAAGTTTGTAAGCATATTATTACTGATAATATTTTACACCACCTGGAACGCACATAGTAATCCAACCTCCTCCCTTGAGTTGTGATAATTCAAATGTAATATATTTACTTTTTTGTAACAAATAATAAACAAGAAATTATATCAGTGAAATAGGTATGGAAGTCATACTTTAGATACCATGAGAAAACTATGAAAAACATCGTTCACTGTAGATGTACTATTTTCAAACTAACAAGGTCATAGTATTGATAATGTCCTTTTAGTGTCTTTATTTAAATGCCAACAAGAACGCTGAAAATCTGAGTTAAAATACATTTTTAAAATAAATTTGTACATTCTAAGCCTAAATACTCAATGAATACATTTTTTCATAAAACCCTTCTACAAACCTTCTACAACCCTAATTGTGGGAAGTAGCTAACCCAAAACTATTAGATTTCATCAGTAATATAACACATATGCACACCCCCACATGCCAAAAATATGTATATGTACACCCCCACACGCCAAAAATATGTCCAGCTCATTGTATTTTTCATTGAAAAAGGATGCAGATGTTTCCAAAACTTACAATTTTTAATATCTTTTCTCATCATACTTCTGTTTGGTCTAAATGCCTAATAATATACAATAAATATTATTGTTTTATTATTATTGTTTTTTGTCTCTTGAATTTCTTTCATCAGCCTTCCATATATATATATATATATATATATACATACATACACACACACATATATATATATTTTGAACAATAATAAAAAATATTGAAAAATTAAAAATTTCAGACACACTGGATTGTATATTAATATTTTTTTGTTTTATTATCTCAATTAGGTTCCTCGACTAGTTTCAGCCAGCAAGGCCATCATCAGGAAAAAAAAAATTTCTACTTGTTAGTAGTAGTGAACTACAGGAATAAATAACTCTCTGAAGAAAATGAACTAAAATGAATTATTAAATTATATTACATGGAATCCAAATCAATAACTTGCAGACATGGGGACCTGTGCATATTTGCTGCTACTTATACCCAGTGGTGTAACCACAATTGGTGGTTCGTTTCTCAGGATCTTAGGATGATGTTTTAATCAGAGGGCTAACTCTGCCCTGTTCAATGCTGATTGTTGGTCACTGGCCGCTTTGATTCACACTAACACTGCCTACATTGTGTTCTTGATCTCAGAGCAATGGAAGATTGAAGGTCATAGTAATCACAGTGCTGGTTCAAGCCGTAGCAGGTGCTATATTAAGGAAAAAAATTATCTTCACGACAAAAAATAAAACGAAATATTCATGGGGCTAATCTTCAATTGGTTTATATAGCTCTTGATACAACAAAAATTAACCCTTCCTACATCAATCTCTATAGTGACACTGAGTCTTGTCTAAAATTCTGAAGGAGCTGGGTTCAAAGTTCTTTTGAATCAAAAAAGCTGTCTCTCTGAGCTCCCAAAGCCATCCACATATATGTACTTTGGTTGAAAACTAGCATGGGTTGAAGGGGTTTGGGAATTCGGTGATTCCTTAATTTTCACATTAATCCCACAAGGGTTTTTTTATTACCTATTTCTACTTCCTTAATCAATTTTTCAAATTTGGAGAATTATCCACCCTTTTTGGAAGTAGTCACAGGGATTCCTCCTCCCCTAACTCCAACCTGCTTCACTTCACATCTTGCACCAACACTTCACACAGGTAGCACTAAATTCTGTCTCCTTCCTTCTTGGTATTCTTAGCTCATCTTTCAGGGGTGGTATAACTGTTTTTGTGACAGATCTAATTTTTAAAATGCATAAGTGAAAGGGCATACTTTATTCTCATCATTAATCTTAATTCTCCTTCCTTTCCAGGGCAACGATAAAATTATCTATCCATTCTGAGATTTAATTGTTCACTGAAAACACTAATTAGACCACTGCTTTCTCATTTAGCCTTTCAAGCAAGAGATAAAATTATTTCCCAATTTGTTTTTGTCAATAAAAATATATTTGTTTACCTAAATTCTCAAACAAGAAACAAAGCTGTTCTTCATCTGTAGGCTGATCACTGTCTTAGCAAAGACACAAACCAGACCTCCTGCCTGTCATGACTGGATCAATTTTTATTGACCCTCCCAATGGGTTTGTTCCATTTTCATTTCTCACTTCATTTTCGTCATCAAAAATAATTCCCATCTGTCTTTCTTCTCATTAACGATATGTTTTTCTAATTTCTCAGGAAAGAGATAAAGCCATTTCCCAATTTGTTTTACCCACATGCCAGATTTTCAATAGATAAAAAAAGTAAACTCTTGGTGCATCATTCCAATTTGTAGAGGGAAGAGACAATCCAGATGGCCCTTATTTCATGTCCACATTACAGGGGAAAATGTCTTCCGTTCTCTATCATTCTATCTTCCACAAATCTTAACAAATTTATTGTACGGGAACCAGTGTTTCATTGTGATGTGACTGTAACCTGTTTACCTATAGACTCAAGTACAGGTATGACAAATGTCTACATATAGACTTGAGTATAAAATATGACAAATGTCTACATATTGACTCAAATATAAAACATGGCCAAAGTCTGCATATAAACTCAAGTATAAAACATGGCCAATGTCTGTCTATATATTTAAGTGTAATAAAAATCAAATTTAAACATTAAATAACACAACAAGGGTTGCTATTTTGTAAAATCCAATGCAACCAATAAATGAACACTTTCCTATACTTAACACATATCAACAGACAGTTTAACATCTCAGTCAATCACTGCTTTTCTTTTAAAAATTTATTATTACTGTTCTCTCAGACAATTATGCATTTATTATATTTCAGAATATGGAGGAATGGAATTTGGTGATTGGCTATATTGCAATGTTCTTAAAAGATTTCAATCTATCCCAGGAGTCTTTCTTGAATTCTTCAAAACCAAAAGAGGCCCTTGAGGTAAGAATAATTTAATTCTCTTCTAATTTGTTTATTTAGAGTTTCAATACTTTTAAGACATATACACACTTCCCACTTGTAAAGTTCTTAAAGGTAAAACAGAATTGTTTGTTTCTTTTTAGAATCCAAGTTGGGAATAAAAGTTTTTAACATTTCCCAGCTGTTTACCTCTCTTTATTTAGAAATTTATTCAGTCTATCACATTTCTAAGATTACTTTTGTGGCTCTCTACAACTTCCTAACATAAACCACATCACTTGAGTACTACCAATAGTGACAAAAACAAAAATGGATAACACATGTAACTCAAAGAAAAAGTGACATAATCAAGATGTTAAGTGTAATAATGAACAGTATTAAAGAAGTACTTTAATGAAAACTCATAATCAGAGTGGCCCATGACGGGCTGAGAGCAAATAAGAATACAGAAAATACAAGTAAAAGAGGATATGTATATACACTCCCATTTGTCAGTTGAGCACTTTGGAATGCTAAGCTCTTTGTGATGAATAGAGCATTCAGGCAGCTGATAATGCTTATATCATGTATATAATGTGTTAAAAATTCCCTTTCTCTGTAGTGTGCACTGATAGTCAAGAGTTAAGAGTCTCTGACCAATGTCAAATCAGTCAAGATTTGATCCCAACTTGAAGCAATCATGTCTAGCCACAATGAAGAGCTGTGATACAATAAAACAGTCTGTCTGTGGATGACTATATATATATATATATATATATATAATAATAATCGACTCTCCCGCCGAGGTATGAGGGTCAAGCAGATCAGTTTCCAGGAAACCGACAGCCCGACACCGGCACATGAGATTTGATTATAGTGGTGAAGGCCTCGTGCAGGACCATCCACACTTTTTGAAAGGACGAATACAGACCTGGTGCACCAAATGCCACAGGGTTCCCAAACGACCCTCCGCAGGTTTTGAATTCAGAGTTGTCCTTCTTCTAGACCAGTTGCCATCCAAGGCTATAGAACCCAGTCTGTCCTGCTATTTTACCCATAGCTGGAGGGAGAGGAAGAGGATTCATACCTTTCCCAAGCGTATTAGCACGTAAGTGAATGTAATGGATTCGACTGGAATTTGAACTCGGCTCTGCGATTCCTCAATCCAAGCCGCTATCCATTACTCCACCGTGCCTCCTCTATATATATATATATATACACACACACATACTCACATACACACACACACACACACACATATATAACTCAGAACTTGAATTCTGGATGATTGCTTTCGCCTCAATTACATTTTCTTAGTTCGGGTATTGGTTTTTTCATTTTGTTATGATGTTGAATTGGGTTAATAAAGACAAACGCCAAATAACACGTAACAAATAAAAGGGGTTTATTCGGTTGGTAAGTAGGTATAGAAATCGCCTGAGTAGTCTATAACTAGCTCAGCCAAGAACTTCTCCGACTCTGTCTGTCTTTTGACATGCCGCTATTTAACGTCTTTGTTTGTAGACAAGTTCATCTTCAAGAGGGGTGGTAGGTTTCCTACACAACACATTTACAAGCCAAAACACCTAAGGTTTTTCCAGACAAGTATAATTACTTATATTTATATTATTATTATTATCATTATTATATATATATATATATATATAGTGCAGCAAAAAGTGGATGATTCCAGTAGAGCCCTAATCGAGGGAAGTTAATGCTTATGACATTCTTCCCCTTCTTTTTTTTTTTTTATGTTCTGGATATCTTAACAGTTTTCTTTGATTCCTCAAAGATCGTCTTACTGTCAGTGAATATTCAGGAATCAGAGTAGGATGTTGATCCTCAGCATTAGATGGCACTGGCAAATATATATCAGGGATATTCAATGGTTTAGAATGGATATCAGACTGAGGTTCCTCCATTTCTGTTGTGCTCTTTTCCACAAGAGTAACTTATTCTCTTATTTTTGGTTCTCCCTGATCATATTTGTTCCCAACACAAGGCAAATCATGCACAGATAAAGTAAACTCATGTCCGTCATTAAATCTTACATGGGCATATTGTGGATTGGTTTCTAACAGCTGAACCTTGTCGACTAAAAGTTTAACTTATTAGCACAGACATTACAATGTAAGTGAACCGGACAAAGGTCTGCTAGCCATCTGGACAAGGAATGACCACAAGATGACCAGCATTGATATGAAAATATTCTTTCATGGGGTGTAGTATTTGTCGTGGTACAGAGTAGAGATCTTATGGAATTGCAGTACTGTGGTTAGAACAACTTCCTCGGGAGATTCTTGTAGATTTCTCGAAACCATGCTTCCAGATAATTTCATTGTATTGTTCACACTGACCATTCCCTTGGAGTTTGTAAGGGGTTTTTCGACTTATTGCTATACTCAAATCACTGAAGTACTCATGCAGTTCCTTACATAGAAATGAGGAACCCCAGTCAGAGCAGATGCAGGAAGGAGTCCTGAGCACAGTGAAAATCTTGAGTTAAGCATTTAATTACTACACCAGTTGTCATATTGGGGAAAGCAAAAGAAAACCAAGAGTACTCGTCTATTACAGTTAAAATATAATAGTTCTACGAATTAGAAGGAAGAGATTCCTTAAAATCTATGCTGATTCTTTCCATTGGTTAAGTGTATGGTGGTGGAACAAAGAAGAAACAATGAAAGTTTATTGAAATAAACAATTGTATTAATGTAAAAAACAACAAATGATAAATCTGTGTAAATATCTTTTTTTGAAAAAAGGAGATAAGTGTAATAGCACAAGGCATCTGCAGAGGTGTACAGAAGGATAGTGAGGATTAGTTGTGACTTATTGGGTCAACAGCTTTTGGTGAGCTGTCTCTTAGACAGAAGTCACTTTCCAACAAAATCTGTGAACTCAAGCCAAGATGCTATCCAACTGGCAAAAATGTCTCTTTCTTTTTATGTCCTTTCTTAGACCTCAATCAGCCCCAGTTTTTATTCTGTTTCTTTAAGTGGGAGAGGGTGCTATTGGGTGAAAATTCTGGTATTGCTTATTTTTTCTTTGGGTGTGCGAGTAAAATTGGAAGGTATGTGTAGAGCCTTGCACAGCTGATAAAATTTTAGTTCAGTTTTGGGCATTTGGAGCATTCACATCTGACCATTGGTAGAAATTAGTGTTGCATGAATTAAAAGAATGTAACATTGTATAGCCTTTATCAAGCAAACTTTTTCAGGTTTGTAAAAATGCAGTTTCCATCTTGAACTAACAGGACAGTCAGTGCATATTTTTTTACATCTGTAGAGTAAGGTAGATTCCTTATTTATATAGTGGGCTGATCTGATTATACCAAAGTGACAAAGACAATCATGGAGCTCATATAACTTTTCTTTGTGTAGGATAGTGCCATAATGAGCCCGTGTGAGTGATCAGCAGGTATTAAACATAAAATTCATTGCCTACTGGTCCATAATGATGGTAAAGTGTCAACCAGATAAATAGTAAGACTACCTTTTTACAGTTTCTATAATAGCTGAAGCCTCCTCCAGGAGTCGAGTTGAGTGAATCTATTAATAGTTCTTCTATAATTCACAATTTACCTCTTTTTATGCCATTCATTATCAACAATTAAAATTTGGGCTCATCAAAGAGAGATGCTTTCCTAAATTATTCTATCTCTTAGCATTTTATTAACCTCAGTTTTAATAAAGTGTTCATCAGCAGTTCTAAATCACCTAGATTTCATAGAAATAGGTTTGCAGTTAGAATCGAGATTTGAAAATAATGGAAGTATATTTACCATCAAAGATGGTAAGCTGCAAGCAGTTGAACTGAAAATAGATAGGCTTTCTTAGGAACGCCAAATGCAAAAGATACACTAGAATGTTGGTTCATGAAGTCTTGCCAAAGAATTACATTACTACAAAGATTCGGAAGGACACAAAGTATGACATTCAAATACCACTCACCTAATAAATTTACATTGACAGTACACTGCCCTTTTATTAAAGTGTTGAGGTACAATGAAGCCATGGACAAATTCCCAACTGCAAGTTTTATTTTTAACTGGTGCCTTTTCACATAGTCAAGCGAAATAAAGGACCCAGACCTACCAGTGTCTATTAGAGCAAATTGCTTCATTTTTATCAATCAATACATACACCATATCCTGTTTTAATAAACTAGGTTGTGTAGTGATTGCCAATGTAAAGATTGAGTAAGTGAGGTGGCCAAAGTACCAACCAACCAAAATACTTCAGTAAAGGTACCCCTTTTTTCTGCATTTGTGATATGTGGCCTCTCTGACTGGGTACACTTTACAACTATGACATGATCCACTGCAAAAATAACATTTAGCGCTTGTTAAAGTGCACGCATCCCTGACAAATTTGTTTTCTGATGCTATGGCTGCTGCAGTTGGTGACAAAGGATGTGAATATGATTCAGATTTTTTTGCTGCTAGGCATAGAGCTCTGCCTTGATTAAGAGCTGTGTGTAAATCAAGGATATTGTTTTCTAAAAGACGCTGTCAAATGGAATTAAAGTGAAAGTCGATAACGAACGCATTTCTAATGCAGTTGTCTGTTTTGAGCAGCGTTATCCACTTTGAAACTGCATTCTTTAGCTAGTAGTTGTAACCTCTGAATATACTCATCAATATCTTCATCATATCTTTGTCCACATGTTTCTAGAACATGTCTGGTGAAGATTTTGTTTGTGGGTTTTACATATGAAGCTATTTACAGCAGATTTGAAAGTAGCATTGTAGTGTTCATTCCTGTGTCCATGCTGTCTATATCTACATGGACTCTATCTTCAATAATGAGCACTCTTCCTCCTTAAATATAGCAAATTTAAGACTATATACCACATGATACACAAGTATCATGTGACTTTTGAAAACCTAATTTTGAAGTTAATTTAACTACAATAAATGGATATATAGGATGGTCAACAGCATAGCCAGGGACATCAGTACATACACTAATTTTATACCTTGTGTATAATGTGACCCCCTTAAAATTAACTTCAAAATTAGATCTTCAAAAATTACATTATACAAAAGTATATACAGTGTGTTATATAGGAAAAGGAAGTTGAAAATGTAGCCGTACTCTTTAAGAATATTTAGAGTAACTTTACCAGTTTCACAGTTTTCTGATTTTCAAAAGTTGAGATGGAGAGACATGTGACTATGCTATGATATGTTTTGCATGTAACTGGAATTGGAGAATGCTTTATGAATATATATAATAGTGTAGTGATGCATCATGTTATATTTCTGTTAAATCAGAATGCATAAAATGAAGTTTTTTCTGTATAATATTTTTGGGGTGATAGAACAAACATTTTAATATTAAAGTATGCTTTGGTAAAGTCTTTTTTGAATTCCTTATTCCTCTGAATTGCATTTGTTTGCAATTATAAGAAATAACTTTTATATTTTGTTGAAAAAATCAATTGAATTGCTTATTTGAGTTCAATAGATTCTTCACTGATATTGCATTTAGTTCCATTTATCTATAAATCTATCTTTGATTTTTAGTCTAACAATAATCCATCTTTAAATATTTGTTTGTATTATTTTTATAAGTCTGAATATTTTGTATGCAGTATAATTTTTATAAATAAAATATTTGACATAATGTCTTTCTGGAAATCTCCCTTGTTTCCTGTTTAGGATTGCGTTTCTGATTCCCTCTAAAGCACTGTTTCTCAACTTTTTTAATCAACGTCACACCTAGGAGCAAATGAAAATATCACTGCACACGTAGTAAAATTTGTAAAGGGTATACATTTAAATGTTATGAAATAAAACCATAGATTTAAAAAAAAATACATACACAAATATAAACTTACTTTATTTCAATGTTTCTATTCAACTATTTGTGCCAGCAGGGCATACGCTAATTTTATATCTCATGTATGATCTGACTCCCTTAAAAGTAGCTTCAAAATTAGGCCTGGTATTTTTTTGTGATTTCTTTAATGTTTGGTCAAATGTGCAATAAGCAGACCCTTATTTCTTCTTCAGTTGAGCGTAGCCTTTCTTGCGTCTTATTTTTGATGTTATTTAGGGTTGAGAAGCTTAATTCACATAAATAAGAAGTAGAAAATTGCAATAAAACTGATGAAGCCTTTAATGTGGGATAAAAAGTATTCATTTATCAAATATTAATACTGTACCATTACTACTTTCATGCATACACATATATATGTATGCTGTGACACTATTTCACAGCACGCTTAAGAGCATCGTGTAGCACACGAGTGTGCTATTTCACAGTGGTTGAGAATCACTGCTCTAAAGTTTTTTCCTTCTCTTTCACTTCCATTGGCCCCTTGTATCTTGGTGGTGCCTCTTATTCTGTAACCCTCTATCTTGATTGGCTCTTGGGTCTTATGCAGGCTGAACATCATTGTAAACCTAGGCATTTGTTAGAATATTTCTTACTAGTTTCTTTTATTTTCAGTTTGCCTTTAAATGGTGTGTCATAAAGCCTGCTTAGTGGACTGCATTATTGCTTTTATGTCACTGATACGTGTGCAAGCCAAGGTCAAAGGCCAGGATTTTGAATGCTGATTTTCAAGACAAACAGGTTATCTCTACTTGAAAGACTGGTGCAATACAATCTTCATTCTGTATTTACCCCTGTTCTGTACCAGGCTCCAATTAGTAAATCTTGAAATACAAGTCAGACAACGTTTTTTTTATTTTGTCTGGACCACTAATTTATAAGAAGCCATGGAAACATTAGAATTTTATTTTTTGTAGTACTTAATAATAGTTAAGATATTTTGATGTCTTTCAAGATAGTGGCATAGTCGATATAGGAGTTGGTTAAATGTATGTTACTGTCATGAGTTCAATCCCCAGATCAGGCAATGAAACACAGGTTCAGCAAGAACATACAATAACTGGTATCACAGAGACAAACTAACACAATAATCAGCAGATATCCCATATCAGCCAAACAACAGATACCTGATAATGGCCAGGGGGTACTTGGCTGAAACATTGTTCATAATAACATCTATAACAGCCAAAATTAGAACAATATTTTGAAATAAAGTATATTGACTCATCTCAAAAATGAAATACTAAATCATGAAAAGCAATATGATCCTGCCATAATAACCAAATGTCAAAACCATCTGACATTGAATATAAAGACTCCATAATTACACCACTGATGTCCTTTGAGATGGTGACATAGTGGATGTAGGAGTGGGTTAAAATGCGTTTCTGCCATCTAGTGGTTGTGAGTTCAATCCCTCAATCAGGTAGTGAAATATTGATCCACCAGGAACTAATAATAACTAGCAACACAAACATAGTAACCAACAGCTAAAAATAGTAATCACCTGATATTAACCAGTGAGTACTAGGCCAAGATATATATGTCTATAACATCTGTAGCAGCCAAGATGAGAACAATAGTACAAAATAATTTACATATACTTTGAGATAGTCAATCTGTTTCCATTTGGTAATTGGCAGCATTTGGTAGCCTAAAATGTTTGGCCTGTCTTTGTTGTTAGTGTTTAGCAACAGCTTTTACTTTTGATAGTGACAGATATATCAGGATGCATTACAAAGATGTAAATTTAGTTTATTTTGTTATGTTTCTAATATTGAAGATAGAAGCAAATAGATTTTATGCTTTTCTATTTTAGAGAAAAAAAAAGGTAAAAAAGAAAGAGCTGTGCTATTTATGGAGAAGGTTCCGTGAGTGTTCAAGTGTGTCAAAAGTGGTTTGCAAAGTTTCATATCAAAGATTTCTTGCTGAATGTTGGTTAGATTTGACTGATTTTACATGTCAATTCTTATCAGTTTATTTAATGTCAAATTTTGTATGGATCAAACTCCCTACTCAGTAGTAATTATCAACTGGACTAGCCTCATTAGACATTACTTGCTGCTGACACACCCTTCATAGTTGGGTAGATGAGTGGAGATTAATACTGATTAAATGAAGATATTACTAGAGAATAATCAACATTATAAATTGCAGAAGGTAGTTAACATACTCTAAATATCCAAATCATGATTTTGTTGCTTGCATGTGAAGCAGTTGTTATTAAAAAGAAGCAGTATATTCAGTGGGTCTTTTTTTTATTGACCAAGAAATGGGTAAAAAGCAAACCTATGGATGACGGTTGATATTGTTTTTCATATATAGGCTGAGAAAAAGATAGAAATTTAAAAAACAATAGCTAATTTTTGTCCCATTCTATAGGTATGCCTGAGAGAGACCCCCACAAAAGTGTAACATATTACTCACCAAATAACAAAATATTATAATCAGAATCCTTTTTTTGTATAGTTCATGATTACTCTTGCTCTAAGTTGAGCAATGTCAAGCCTGTTTTGTACTTAGATAGGAGATAGCTTGGGAACACTGAGTACTGTAAGTGACTTTCTACAGTCTGAAATATATTTCTGCTTTAAATAACCTTTAAAGGGTTGATAAACCAGAAAAAAAAATCAAGTCTGACATTTTATCTGATGACAACTATTCAGAACTTTGGATATATGATCAAATGATATCTCCTTGAAAAGTTATCTTATGTTGCTTATCAAAATAAATTGTTTAAGAAGAGTTCTTATTGTTAAAGCATTCAGATTTTAATCTTTTATAAACATCAGTGCATCAGTTATTTTGATGGTTGTTACTTTCCTAAAATATTAGTTTCCTTTTTCAGATGAGGAAAAACCTATTACAGTGGGACAGTGCTCTTCAGTTGGCCAAAGTTCTACACCCAGAAAGCATTCCATCCATATCAAGGGAATATGCTGAAGAATTGGAACTAACTGGATCCTTTATGGAAGCCCTGAATCATTATGAACAAGGGATTACCAAACTTGAAAGTGAAGAAGAACATGACAAAATTTGTGCTGGTGGAGTGGCTCGAATGTCCATTCGTATGGGAGATATTAGAAGGTTAGTGGGAAGTTATATATCTCTGATGACATTGTTTTCTATTTAGCTGTCTTCAACTTGAACAAGGAGGTGCAGATGGTGTAACAATTATTCAAACTGGAAGCAAATCTGACATACTAAGTTCAATTCCTTCTTGACTCTGTTTTGTTTGCTTCGCACTAATACCCTTGGAAAAGGATTGTATCTATCTTACTCCAATAGGGCAGACTGGCCTCTCTTGTTTTGAGGTGGCAACCAGTCTAGGAGAAGAAAAACTCTGGATTCCAAACCAGCCTGAAGAGGAATGGACTCCCATCAGGCTATCTTGTCTAAGACACATCACTGTTCCTATGGTGATTTTCTAAGCATAGCTTAGATGTGGCACAAAGCCAAAAGTGTGGGGCATCTGGTGAAGATTGAAGTCACTATCCAGTTGTAATTGATTTAATGAGACAAGCTTGTTAACCATTACACCACATTGAAGTGACCAAACATTACTGCTGCTATAGGAGAGTCATGATTTCTGAGAAGCATGATGGTTGTCCAAACTTTCAGTTGAAGTCAATTCAGTTCTGGGAAGTCTCCAAATTGCTTGGAACTCTGTCAATTGATTTGTGCGGTTGAACCTCACCAGGAATCTCTTACAACAGTTTTGTATTTATTCCTTTAATTGTATTACTTTCAGGAATAAGATCTGTAAAATGGTAGAGTGCTACAACAGAGATTTACCTACACATCATTTCATTTGCATTGATTTAGGCCACCTCGGGCTGGTGTAATGGTTAACAAGCTTGTCTCACTAGAACAATTATGACTGAGTAGTGAGTTTGATCCTCACTGTGAGCCCCTTATACTTTAGGCCTTGTGCTACATCTAAACTAGGCTTAGAAAATCACTTTGTGGGCACTTTGACATAGTGTAATGGTTAGCAAGCTTGTCTCACTAGAACAATTATGACTGAATAGTTAGCTTGATCCTCACTGTGAGCCCCCTATACTTTAGGCTTTGTGCCACATCTAAACTAGGCTTAGAAAATCGCTTTGTGGGCACTTTGACATAGTGCAATGGTTAACAAGCTTGTCTCACTGAATCATTTACTACTGAATACAGTTAGATCCTCACCGAGTTCCCCATGCTTTCGGCCTCATGCTATATCAAAGGTATTCTTAGAAAATAACCATTTAATTCACATTAACTAAACATTGTGTTTGGCCCACCCATTGAGAAAAGCAATGGAAATTTCTGTAATTCTGAGCCATTATTTTTAAATATTTGAAATAGCTGATTAAAAATCAAATTTAATTCTGAAAAATTTTAGAAACTTTTTTCTGATAGCATTTTTAAGGTTTTCTCCTGTTAATTCTTTAATTTCACTTGTTTTGGTAGAAAAAAAATCTATTTTAGTCTAAAATTGACATCTGGTTACCTCCTCTGACCTTCAAATCCAGCACCATCTATTCTATCTTCTTTCCCCAGTTACCCCCACTCATAGTTTAAAATAAAACTAAAAATGTAATTGTTTGTAATACAAACGATAAAGGTCACCAAATAATTCTTCCTCCAAGCCTTCCTGTGGCCACAGGGCTTAAATTTGACCTCATCCATCTTGGCATTTGTGAGGTCAAAAAAATGTTTGTGATTCATAGCCAACTCAGTATATCTCTCTGTCTGTAAGAAATTTCTTAATTTGTCTATTCTATGTTCTTTGATGACTTCTGGTATCCTTGGATGACCTCACAGCATGACTTTAGTTCTTATAACTATCTATGCAAAAAAAAAAAAAAAAAAAAAACTGGCTCTCTGGGACTTTCTGTTAATATGTCATGTTGAACAAGTTTTGCTGGGAAATCAACACCTAAGGAAAAACAAACAAAAGAAAAAAAGAACCTAAACTTGTATAAATGTTAATCTTATTATCAAAATTTTTGTATCTTCAGTTTTAAGATATATTGTTTACTCTCTTGAGATATTTGTGGAAAATTGCTTACTCGTAAAAAAAAAAAAAATGACTATCAATTACATTAAAAAATTTTAAAGCAAAAACACCTTTGTTTGAAAAATTTATCAAAATCAGAGAATTATGCTAAAAACATTTTTAGTACTTATTAATACAAAGCATAGGGTTTTTATCGAAGAAGTTTCTTGTCCAAATTTTGTAAACAAAAAAATCTGTGCGTACAGCAGCAATAGAAAATGAAATGAAATAAAAGTTGAACATTGCTCAAACAACAAGTGCTAGAAAGAGACATTGATGAGCTGTAAAATGGCAGGGTGCTACAACAGTCATTCACTTACACATCTCTTCATTTGCATTTGATTAAACATTGTACTTGGCCCACCAACAGCAAATTCAAGTTACATGTTTTAGAAATTTTACAGATTTAAAAAATCATTTTACAAGTATTTCTGATATGTGCTTTGTTGAATTCACAAACATTAATCTATAGACAAGAATATGAATAAATTTGTTTATATATATATATATATATATATATATATATATATATATATACACTGCATGCCAAATGATTATCGAGATAACTTTTTTCTAATATTTCAAAAACTGTCCAATCAATTCACACAAAATTTTCACACAATGTTGGCAACACTGACCTGCGCAATCACTGAAATTTTCGTACTGATCTGTGCAATGTAAACAAATTGGCGCCATATTTGTTATCAGCACGGTGATTTGAGAGTGCCAAATTATTAGAAAGGTTTAGTAAAATTCCCAGAATTGAGCAAACAAAACATTTATTAATGTTGCACATGAATGTTTATGATCAAAAGAGCCTAATAAATAAGATAATCAAACAAATAATAATAGATACAAACAAAGGCACAGTTATAAACAAATTAATAGGGAATGTGCTTTCCCAGTTTTGAAATTACTTGAAGAAGTCTACGATCCATAGAATTTGTTAATTGTAGGATGTCATCTGCTGTAATGATGCGAGATATGTCAAGAATTGCTTTCTACAACTCAGCGTTGCTCCTGAATTGTCATCCATTGGCATACAGTCTTCGCTTCATGATGCTCCAAAGGTTTTCGATTGGGTTCAAATCCGGAGAATTTGCTGGCCACTTCATTTTTCGAGGTCCATCGAAGCCTAACTGTTTCAAATATTCAGTAGTCTTGTGAGCAGCATGTGAGGGAGCATTATCTTGCAGAAAAACAATGGATCTTCTGAAGGCAACTCTTTGCCTTTTCATCCACGGTTCAAGATGCTCCTTCAAAAACGCTATGTATGCATCAGCAGTCATTTTGATGCCATCTGGTACTCTCCATGGGCCCACTAATGTTTTTCCAATAATACCACCCCAGATCATTATGCCTCCACCACCTTGTTGGCATCTCAAATGCTGATAGCGATTCTGTCTATTCATTACCCAGCCTTTGCACCATCTATCTGGCCCAACAAGTGTTGCTCGAGTTTTGTCTGTGGACAAAACTTTAGAGAAGTCAATCTTCATATTGTCCTCAGCCCATTTCAATCGATTTTGAATGTGATTTCTCGTCAACGGAGGCTTCGATACAGGTTTGACTGTTGTTGCTATTTCCCTCAGATACCG